>JBBPDH010192306.1:0-16456 GCA_037974565.1 Clupeocharax schoutedeni | reverse complement strand
TCACAGAAGACACTAAGAACCCCCCCCCCCCCAAAACCCCGGCCCACCCCCACCCCCCGTGTGAACAAACACATACTCCGATCTCAGACTCAGATGCTGATATGTGCCAACAGTTTTTGTAAATTGCTTTGGATTTTTGAAACTGTTGTTCCTGCACTGAATGCTATTATATGTATGGTATGACAAAAATGCATTTGTGTGTTTTTTTTATATTTTTCTTACTTTGATGTGTGGGCAAAAATAAACCAAAGTGAAAATGACATTTTTTGTATGAATATTTATTGAAAAACAAATAAAGAACCACAGAACCTGAAAAACAATGGTTATGTAATTGGGCATTAAATAAAGTCATATTTTTTATTTCCACTCATGTTAACCTTCCTCATTATGTTGAAATACAAATAACTACCAGTGCAAAACCAAATGCAAATAGAAAATTATATTTATTGAGCTTTTATTGGCAGCAGTATGGTTGAGTGAAGTCAAAACTTCCAGCCACCTGATATTAAAGTCACTGATGGGAGTGTAGTGGGGGGTGACTGGGATGGACAAAGGGACCGTTAAACAGCAAACTTTAAAAGAGAGGGAAAAAAAGACTGGTTTGACAGCAGGAAAAAAATTAATGAAGAAAAACTTGTTCCTCAGGGTTTTGTGGTATTCTGTGCAATCTTGACTAGATTACTAAAAGTTTTTTACAAAATATGAAGACACAAATGAAAATCCAAATAAGGTTAATCCATCAAAATGTAAAAACATCAATGTCAAGAGAAAGGACTATTGTGGAAGTACACTTAAATGTAGTCATATATAAAATATCTGTCTTTTAAAAGACATGTTTCTACTGACTACTATTCAGGTGACTTCATGAGCTCAGAGAAATATATAAGGAAATGTAGATTTATGGGACATAAATTAAACTGAAACTAAAAGTAAACTGCTTTTGTTTCTGTAGAAATACTGACTGGTATAACAACAAATGCACTCATCCATACAATGTGACCAGAATGCCCTTTACCCTATAATTGCACATGCATTCTGAATGTGGCTGCACTTAAAAGCCCCCACAGACAGATTTGTTTTCTTCAGAAATGCTGACATCATGTTTCACTGGGAATGAACCTTTCATTTTTCTTCCTCTAACAAAGCTGTCACATATCAACAGCTTGGAAAATCTGGATAATTAAGATCAGTTTCTCAGATTGAATGGAAAGGATCATCTATTACCACATGATACATACAGATTCTTAAAAAACAGATTGATTTATATTTTTCATATAACAAAAAATAACAACAAAACTTATGAAAAACTTATGCCTTAAGGCAGTGGTGCCCAACCTTTATTTCATCACAGACCGGTTTAATATCAGAAACTATTTTCACGGCCCAGCCTTTAAGGAGTGGCCGATAAACATATGTATATGTATTTATACAAATCAATGATATGCATAAAAATAGGGATATTTTTAAAATATAATAATAAATGTAAATCTAATGTGTACTAGCAGCTTTATTAACAGTATTTTCATAACAACGAGCCAACAACATAACACGGGCAACGTCCACGTTTTTTTTCTGTGCAGCCCGCGGACCGGTACCACATGACCCACAGCCCGGTACCAGTCCGCAGCCCGGGGTTTGGTTACCTTAAGGTACTGCTCTCAGTATAGACATGACCCAGAGGCCACTAGTCAAATAGGCCTGATGCGACTTTCTTGGGATTGCTTTGCATAGGTCAGAAGTTACGTGTTATCATTTGTCCCTTGGCATGGGTGGACAGTTCTAAAACAGTTAAATTTGTGGTGGTTCTTTAAAAATTAAATAAGTCCGTCACTCTCCTACATCGTCAAAGTAAAAAAAAATCCATAAAAGTTTGGTTATGGAACCAAAGGTGGTTGTTCTATGGTATCTTTCCAAAGAAGCATTTTGGGCTCCTTTATTTTTAAAAGTGTAGAGAAAAAGAGAAGATAAAATCATGATGCAATCTGTGAAATGTGTTAACGGGAAAAGAGTTAATTGGACTATTTTTGTCCCTTGTATCTTAATGAACCTCAATAATCATACCCTAATTAAGTTAAAGGCCCCAATAATGTCATTAGGACACACTGTGACTCGATAAAATGTGACCATATTAAAACAGTTGGCCATGATGAGCCTGTGCTGATGGTCAGAAAAGCATGGCATGTGCTGCAGTTTTCCTTGTCTGCTGTCTTAAAACTCCTCCTTCTGGGACCCCCTTCTTACACATTCCTGACCACCTCATTGTGCTATTTATTTCCAAAACATCGCTGTCCACTGTCTTCACACAATCAAACAGCCTCTCCATTTACACTTATCAATTGTATAAACAACACAGAAAGTGTGGCTTATATTTATAGTCATGTGTCTGTTATGATGATTTAGATCAGGACTGACCTGCCCGGACAACTTTCAGTTCACCTTAGGTGTTGTGAGGGGGAGTGAGAGAGGTCTGTTTAATATTCATTCATAACAGACACTCACAACATCATCAGTTTTGTATGTCACATTCAGAGATTACGGCATTCCACATCTCTGCTACATGCATCTGGAAAAAGTCTCAATAGTCTAGAGTAAAAATAGCAGGTACAGAATGTAAATTCTTAAACTGTGTTTTATTCAGTTATTATCTTAACGGAAGTGCTTAATCTGCAAATAATATAAAACACTAATGAACAAAGTTGGATTTTTAAAAGCCAGGTTTTAGAATACAGTAATATTTTACACTTTTTGGGAAGTGTAATCATCAAACTTTTTCTTTTAGGCTGGGTGTGAAGATTTTTTCAACCTCTGTATTGATAGAAATTATACCTATATAGATATTTATGGGATGTTTATCTTTCCAGTAGGTGTAAAGCTGAATAAATACAAATAGGTAAATAAATACAAATAACATTAAAAACAGCGATTTTATGTATGCCAATGTGATTTACAAAGGACTGGTAACTGATTACAAGTTTCTACTCACCTTTCACCCTATGGCCGCTTGGATAGGCTCCAACATCCTCCATGACACTGGTTATGGATAAAAAAATGGATAGATGGATCCTAATATATTCACTTATCCATTTCCAGACCTCTTCTCATGGAAACCCAGGGTTTTTTGTAGTTACTCTCAAAAACCCTTGGTTTAATTAATACTTCATCAGATAAAAACGGGTGAGCTGATGTTAGAATTTCTGAAATACATGCATTGGTTGGAGCATGGTCGCCAGAATCACTAGTGAATTTGTTTTAGAACTTGAATAATTCAAAGAAAACAAATGTCTTGTTCACTCAAACAAAATGTCACTTATTACCTTTGACATATGTATAGTGATGTTTAACCATCCAACTGGTGACATTGTGAGAGGAGAGTGTCAATGATGATCACTCTGTATAAGAGGCGTCAGCCAAATGCTGTAAATGTAAATTAAATCAAATTTGGTTCAGGTGATCAATAAACAGTACCTCATGAAGCAGAAATAGGTGCTTCTGTAGGAGTTCAACAGACACTGGCATGGAATGGTTGTTATACTCAGAGATGCTGATTTAAAAAATAAACTGCAGTGCTGTCTTATTTTTTTCCAGAGCTGTATGCACAGTACTGTATATATTTTTATCCATTTACATTTGTATGTATCTGTGATCATGTCATACAGTAATAATATAATACTTTTATAATAGAAATTCCAGCAGTGCTTCTAGATATTTTCAGATGATGGCAACACCTGGACATCATGGATCTGCTTCAATCTGATAAGTGTGGCATGTGCTACTCACACATGCTATTCACACATTTTTATTGATACAAAAACACCAGAGCTGTCTGAAGCTGCTTTAGTGATCTAGTCTAATTAAGATAGGGATGTGTGAATTCTCCCAAGCCATCTCTTGTCTAACAAGAGCGTAAGTGTGCTTGGTATTTACTGACACATGCCACATCAAGAGTCAAGTGTTGTTTGTAAACACACCTTCAGATAGGGGAAAGATATAACAGCTTGATTAAGGATGCCCTGCAGCTCCATCAAGTGCAGGTGTGGAAAAAACATGGTGTATCCAAAGGAGCAGATGTTCATGAGGAGTTTATGTACCGATGTGGAGTTTAGGACACTCTGGTTGTGGCACTATGCACAGTTTCCTCTCCACAAAAATCATTCATTGATTGACTGATTGGTTGATTGATTGATTTATCTATCACACAAGTAAAATATCAGACTACTAAAACTTTATTTTGCCTATTAGGTATGACCAAATATCCCCACAGCTTGCATCTCATCAACAAATGTCAAAACAATACATTTAAAGTTCTATTTTTCTGTTTTTGAAACATGATGAAAGCAAATGCTCAGTTTAGTTCTGAAGTTCAGTGTGTGTGGAAATGGACAAGTAATATACTTTGAGTATTACATAAACCATTCAGCAGTCATAGCTCTTTGTTCTACATAATTTTCTCATATTGTTGCTTGGCAACACCTAAAAAAATAACACATTTTTAGCGGAGCACTAACAAACAGCCACAAAATGTCTCACAATTTCATTCATAAAGAAAAACAGTTGAACCACTACAGGCAAGATACTTTCATCCCACCCCATTTTTCCATAATTATAATAAAAAATGTAAAAACTCAACAGGAACTATTTATTTCAGTGTGTTCAGTCAGTTAATGTCAACTTGCATCCAAACGTCTATTGCAAAAGTTTGAACACACTTGGCACAATCAAGCTGTATCATAAATCACTGAAAAACGAATGGCAGCTCAAATGATCTGTTTTTCTCAGATCCCACTCGTTAATTAAATTTTGAAACCAACACTTTTACCTGTTGTACTCTGCATGTTCATTTCTAACGATATTTTGAAGGATGTTTTTTTTTTTTTAGAAGAATTGGAAAATATTTTACAGAAAGCTGAACTTTTGTAAAGACTACATTTTGTAATAGAACAAGTCCTGATAAATGTTTTCGTAATCATAGTAAACAGTGTTTTCTTAATAAAAAAGTAAAATATTTTAACTGCAACATCATCCAAAGATTTTAATTGTTTTCTAAAGCCAGTTTAAAGATTAATTGTGGTTTCTAGCATTTAAAATATGATCCCATTCACATGTATTGTCTCTATGTAGGAACAATATTTTAGGATAAATGCATACATCTGCCTGAAAGAGAAGAATATCAGTAACAGATAACATCAATGGACTAATTAAGGGAGGCAATCCTCTGGTAGACTGCTAAGCCAGAGTAGACTGCTAAGCCATTTTCACAGCTCAAACCATAAGTAAAGAGTAATTCTTCAGTAGACAGCTGAAAATGGCCCAAAACCTGCCAAAGCAACTATGGAGTTTTCTGAAGTTTTAAAAGACTATATATTTTTAACACAAAGATTTAAAGGTAATATGTTCCTGAAACTGGAATGAACTGAAAATAACTGTCTACTACTGGGGTTTTCTCCTGTACTTGGGGTTGTAGACACTGTCTGAAAAAAACTGCTATCACATTCTAAAAAGAACAATAATTGAACCCAAAATTCATTTAAAGGCTTAAAGATAAAGATTCCTAAATGTTCTAGCAGATTTTTAAAAGGGTGTAGACTTCTGAGTCATTATGATCTTGCCCCAGCCTGCCTCAGTCTCTGCTCAGAACACCCCTATAACAGCACTTTCTACCCGTATCATATGCCACCAGTCCCACGGGTTTCTCTCAAGATGTCTTAACGAGATTGAGTAAACAAACACACAAACACACATACTATCCAAATGTTGAGCACTCAGGTGACAGTGACCACAGATTCCACCTATTTTCCATTAGTTATGTTGTCTGGACAGGGGATTAGATTTACAGGCAAAAAAGTGGGATGACGGGATAGAGATTCTGCGATACTTGCAGTAGTGCTTGCACCCAAACACATAAGTAAGCAAGCATAGACTCACAGCATGACCAAAAAAGAGGCCTACCTAACCATATATGGCTGTGGTGTCTTAATCTATTAGACTCTTATCAGCATGTTTTTGTGGTATAAAGGGATTATGACTGTCTAAATACTTTAACTGTCTATGACACACTAGATTACAATGTTTAGTTGATATAAAACATTCCAAGATAATATACGGGACAATTCTGAATTATGGTGTACCTATTCAAGTTCCAACTGTTTAATTTTTGACTCACCTCTGTTTAATGGGAGCAATTATGCTGTGGTTAGAAGGCATAACAGTAAATTTAGCTCAAACACAGTTGAATTTCAGCCCAAAATAAAATTTCAACAACAAGTCAACAGAAAGCAGATAAAAATAGACATCAAAGTACATTAAGGATTACAGCCCCCTATTTGAACTGGCATCCAACCACACATTGACATATTCTGATGACGTATTCAGCTCAGATCACAGACTCTGCTTACTGGGCTTCGGTCTTCAGTTAAAGCCTACAGCTGTATGGATCACGGAGGTGACTCTGACTCAATCTACAGACATAGAGCCATTGAGTTTCTCTTTCCATAAGCTCTGAACACCTCATCCAGGTGTCCTTCTGTATCCTGTATTCACATATTGTGGCCTACCTCCTTTTAGACTGGAGGTCAACCGTCTCAACAAAAGATACAAAAATGCACATTAGTTTCACATGATTAAAATATATTACAGAAAATTGATAAAAATATATTACAGAATTAGATATCACCCCTCCAGATTATTCACATTTTGAAGTTTTGTCCCCTAAAATGCGCACACACACACAAATATATAAATTCCAGGTGTATTTAATCAATGCAACTTATAACATCCAAGTGAAATATATCATAACAATTCAGAAAAAAGTCCCCTAGTTCCTGTTACAAAGAACTACCCTCACAACTGTATGTTACCAACTCTGTGCTTTACTGTAGGTATGGTGTTATTTGAATGGTAAGATGTACTGACTTTCAGCCAGATGTACAGCTTAGTGTTGAAGCCAAATATTTTGATTTTGATCTGAGCATCACACATTTTTTCTTCTTAGCCTCAAGGTGCATTCTGACTTAATGTGTTTTTATCTTGCAACCCTCCCATACAAGCCACATTTGTGGAGCACTTGTACACAGTGACCACTCTTTGTCATAAATTTCTGTAACTGTTTCAAAGTTGCCATAGACCTTTTGGTAGCCTCTCTGACCAGTGTACACTAGTTGTACACTTTCCACTTTTTAATTATAGACTTTACTGCACCCTTAGGGATTGGTAAAGACTTAGATTTTTTTGTATCCATCTCCTGACTTGTACCAGTTTACAGTTTTACCCCTGAGACAATGTCTTGCCACCCATTAGTTGATTCTTTGCTTTCAGTTGCACCACCAAATACTGGAATGCTTCAAGCTGAAATAACAGATCACAAGTGGATGCCATTTAGCTTGATGTATAATGCAGAAGATGATTAGTTACAACTGACGTTTTTTTTGAGGAGTTGGTGATGCTTTATCCATTGCACTCTGTGATGCTGGTTTTCATTGTTTGTTTTTTTTTTTCTATACTATTACCATGATTCTACTTTTCATAAAGTATTTCCTGTGTACATTACAATAGTGATAAACTCAAAAATATATGTTAATTGAAAGTCAAATAAAATGATTACTATGGTTTATTTCATAAACATTTCCATATTTTATGTGGGTGTCTTTTTACATTTGCATATCAAGCAACAGTTCTTCTAAGAACCATTAACTGAAAAGCCCACTGCCCTGCACTGTTTTGTAATGGGTTGTTAAAGAGCTAATTAATTGGATCAAGTGTGTTGAGACCAGGACAGTAAACCTCTAGGACCCAGGTTGGGAAATGTTGGTTTTGTTGTAAGACCTCCCAATGACACTTTCCTTTTAGATAATGTAGTATGATCTTAGACATCATGCAAGAGGGGTTTGAAATATAACCTTAGAAGCAGAACATCCACACAGGTGCACTTAAAAGTGGTACAATGTGAACTTAAATTGTACTGTAATTGAACTCAGTGTTTTGATGAGGTGAGCAAGGTCATAAGGATGCTAATATCAGATAATGGCTTGTCACCAGTAGTTTATCAGTTATCAGTAGCTTTTCTCTCCGTTAGAACAACTGTAGATTGCTGCACTGATCTCTAAGGGTGAGTGTAAACCTGAGCTGACAGGAGTTTATGAACTGCAAAGCTGTCAAAGCCATGGAACAAGCCGCCACAAGCCCCAGTGAAAGGTAGAACAAGTTGCCACAAGGCCATCCTGTAGGCACACAGAGGCCCGCTTAACTTCACACAGACACGCACACACTTAAATGTCACTCTGATGCAAATAAAGGTCAAGTAATAGTTTCTCTCAAAGTCTGACAGAAACTGTTATGTAGGTAACTGTCAGAGTCTTAGTCTTCCCACAGAACATGCTTACCATCATTTACAAACCACGTTTTCTGCTGAGCTTCCTTTATATATTGTTGCTGTCAGAACAAAACCATTTTTTTTGTTTGTCTGTTGATTTCATAGTTTTAAAGTAACAGTCATTTACACTGTAACATTTTCCTGACTATTGGACAGAAATGCCCCAAAATTACTTCTCAAAACAATTTAATGGCTTATATTTATGGTATGACTATTTGAAGAAATAAAACAGCCCAAAATAACACTGAATAAAAAACTGCATTTAAACTCTTAAAGTAAGATCATGTTGAGCTTCTCTTGTAAATGTTCCTTTTTAGACATTAAAATGTTGTTATATCAACAGGAAAATTGTGTGCTCAGTATTTCTTGGAAAAAGAACAGGATTCAGTGAGATCACTGCAGTTTATTTCTAAGAAGCCCTTTTTGTATACATTTTCCTCTGCTCCCAGTGGTGAGAGGAAAGAACATCAACGTCTCTACATCATTTGTCAGTGGAACCAGTGAGTGGGCATGTGCCTCACCGGGGGCATGTGCTTCCATACTAAGAATTATTGCTCAACAGGAGTTGATTAAATCAATAAATCTCTTGTTACACCTGCTCTATCATCAGCACCTGTCTGCAACATATGCACTAGATAAATGAGGGGAAGAAAGTGAAAAAAAGAGAACAGTGAAAGGTGAAGATGCACCATAATAACGCAAGGGGTTGGGGGTGCTTCACTCTTACAGATAAAGGTGTCAAAAAGAGCTTGCCATATTACAGCCACTTTCACTTACCTAAAACATTGGCTAAAGTAAAAAGTACCAAAAACCTTTGGAAAGTTTTAGGAACACTCATATGAATAGGTAGAAATATTAAAGTTGTATTTTTACTTTATGTGAAGGCTTTAAAAAACACACACACCATGTACTTACTCATGGTATCACTCAAACAAACATTTGTGCCAGTTTTTTAACAGCATTGTGGCTATGAAGGCACTACAAAGTGCAGGACAGGGCTACTGAGGGAATAAAAGAAACAAACTGTTCTTTAGAGAAACTTCTTTAGAGAAAAATTTAAAAATCTTTACAAACATTAATTTCATGTATTTTAAAATAAGTGAGCATTGTTTGATATCATTCACATATAGAAACTCAGCTTGAAATATAGGCCCATCTAATCAGCCTATTAGAGCTTAGCCCCATGTATTCACACTGAAGTTCTAAAAATAATTATTTCATTGATTAGTCTTCAAACAGGATATGAGTTTCTCAAATAGTTAATACAAATAAATAATGAATGCTAGATTAAAGACCATACAAATATGTGCATACAGAGGGGTTTCCTTTTCAAAGTGCCTAAAAACAGCTGGGCACAATAAGCACAATTTACTTTAACTGTTTTATGAATGTAAATGTACTTTAACAGTGTAAAGTGAACATTTGTTTTTTTGTTGAATAAAAAAGTTCCAATTACAAATTACAAACTCAAGTGTTTTTGAATGTACCATTCTCTCCCATGTGCACATGATAGGAGCTGCAAAAACAACTCCTTCTGAACACATTGTTTTTGTGATGTCATAAAATCACCACATGTCTGAAGATGTATTATTACTGTTTTTAGTATTTTCATAAATATTGTCCACCTATTATCACTTTAGAATACCATATTGCCTAGTAGGAACTTAATAAGCATGACCGGCACCGGTACACATGCAGGGGAGTCTCCAGCACTTCCATCACCACACCACATCCAGTCACAGGTAGCCTTAAGTGTGATGGTCTCGTTAAAGGACCCCTCCTACCTCCAACATAGGAAGTTTGAGGGTCAAGGGGGACAGAACATACACTAGTATCGGTAAGCAGATTGATGAGGAAGTCCGAGAGGTTTTCTCTGAGACAGACATGGTTAGAGGAGTTCGGAAGATAGTCAAATCCAGCATCTTCAAGGACATGCTCATCAACAAGGATAAAATCACTGTCAGTGAGGTCAAAGGCTTCCTCAGGTCCCAGACCATTCCTTTCCGATCGCCACATCCACAAATGATGAGGAAATTCTCTGCCACGTTATGAGGATAATCAGTGACGAGAATGAGCACCAGCACAGTCTTGCTCAGAGCCCATGCCAGAAGACAGCTTATGCACTCAGTGGACAGAGAGATGGAGCAGACAGCCTGTTAACAAGAGAGACAGCAAGTCCATACAACAGCTGAACACATAGGTGGAGGCTTTAACCTTGATGGACCAGCAGCAGTGATGCAAGCAAATTCATACAAGACACTGAACCACCAGTCTGCTGTATGTTGATCTTAATAGTTAACAGAGATAATGTTATCATTTCACCTGGGAAAACCACACGTGTGATGCAGAATACTACCTACCTTTGACATTTTCCTGTATGGACCAGCAGAGAACACCAACCGTGAACAGCTCAGTGTTGGGGAAGGCCTACTAGAGATCAGTCAGAGCAGATGGCCTTGTGTGAGTGTTCAAGTCTCCAACCACACAAAGCATGAGATCATCCTGCCAAAAAGAAATAATTTAGGCTCCATACAACACGTTAGGGTCCTTGAGGTAGGCAAAGCCAGCTAAACCAGCACCATCTGGAATAGTGAGGGCTGGAGTGGAAATTGTCACAGCTCCTAGAGCTTCTCCTTCCAACCAGTGGCATCCGCTTGTTGACCTCAGCCACCTCAGTCCTGAACAGTAAGAGGTACTTGAAAAAATGTTGTACAAGGAGTCTACTGCATTTGCCCAAGACAGCAACAACATAGGGTGTATCTCCTCTCTCCACATGTCAATCAGGCTCAAAGATAATATCCCAGTTCAGAGGGCTTATGCATCTATTCTAAAGCCATTGTATAAGGAAGCATAAGAATACATACAGTAGCTACTGGTGAATTGATGGATTGTAAAGTCCCAGTCACCATATGTGGCACCAATCATCTGTGTGAGGGAAAAAGGATGGATCTCTTCGTCTTTGTATTGACTACCGACTCCTCAACAAAAAGACTGTTCCAGACAGACACCCACACATCCAAGACCTGACTGACTCCCTTGGAGACAACAGCTGTTTTTCCATCTCAGACCAAGGCAAAGTTCTGCAGCACAATAGTGTGAAACTGAGGCCAGAGAAGTGTGAGTTATTTTGCAAAAAAGTCAGGTATTTGGGCTGGCTGGTGTCTGCAGATGGTGTGAGGGTGGACCCGAAATACCTGGAGGCAGTGCATACACTGAAAGACAAAGCACCACAAATGACTGGAGATATCCAGTGATTGCTAGGCTTTCTGAGCAACTACTGGGCGTATGTCCAACGGTGTGTCAGAAGCGCACTACGGTCAGTGCACTGAGAGTTAGTGAAGTGAAAGTGACCATTTGTCATACGTGAACACACCACTGCACACAGTGTAAACAGCACAAAATTCAACCTCTGCATTTAACCCATTCACCAAGTGAAGCAGCGGGCAGCCAGGAACATGGGAGCAGTGCGCGGGGACGTTACCTTGCTCAGGGTACCTCAGTGGTGCCTAGTGGCCTTGGGGATCGAACCCGGACTTTCTGGTCGCAGGGCGGATGCCTTAACCACTAGGCCATCCAACAGTGCATAGTGTGCACTGTGCACTGCCTTCTGTAGTGCACACTGCTGGGGATAAGTGCTGTCTGAAATGGAACACTAATGTTTTGCACTTAGCAGAAGTGACAGACGTACACTTGACCATGATTCTCCAGCGCGCCAAAAGATCTGCCGGGTTTTATTCACAATGAATTTTCTTGCAATTTTATTTGCTTTTGTTTACCCCCTTCTACACCCCATCTGGAAACTGCGTCGCATCCAACGTCGATGCAGGATCCTCCGACTGTTGGCTGAACATGAGATGGTACGTACCTAATTTTTTATTAGGCTATTGGGCCTAACAAAAAACGTACCTTTTCAAAGAATGTCTGTCGAAGTTCTTTGCACAAAGTTGTATAAATAAATGCACAAATCAAAATAAAGTTGATATACATTTTTGCATGTCATTCATTCCTATTAAATGCCTTTTATGGCCTACATTTGTGTAACAGTACTGTGGACTACAGTGTATTACCTCACGTTATACAGTTTATCATTAAAAGCTCATCAGCATTGAAAGGGCTTTTTCATGGCTAAACTAATGTACTTTAAATTAAAATACACTGATACACAATTGGCAAAAGGAAAATTATATTTAGAAATCATAGTTAGAAACATGCAATGAAAAAGTGCCATGAAGAAAAAACACAGGCATGCAGCTAACTTTTACTGACATAAACTTCTCTCTTGCCTCCCCCTCTACCCCACAGCAGCGTCTCATCCCCAGGCGGTGCAGCCAAATCAATGTGTCAGTGCCACTGCTGGCACGGTACTTCAATGGCCACAGTGACCTGCGAGTTGACTTCAGGCTAGCAAGGGACTGCTTCAAATCGCTAATGGCTGTCCTGGGAGCTGAAGGTTTCTGGACGTATTTGTGGGATACTGTGGGTCAGTTTATGACACCCAAGTCCTGCAGAACAGCCCCATCTATTATCAGCGGTCTTACCCCTAACCAGGTTAATGCATCCTTGGAGATGGTGGCTACCACTGCTTGTCCCAGCCCATCTGCCTCATGATAACCTACAGTCAACCTGTCCACAACCACCTCCAAGCTCGTTTCAACAGCTACCTGTTGAAGGCAAGGTGTATTGTAGAGAGGGCATTTGGGGTCCTGAAGACCAGATGGGGATCCATCTTCCTCAAGGCCCTGTAGGCAGATGTGAAGTACATGCCAGAAGTCATTGTTTGCTGCACAGTGCTCCACAACATCTGCATGGGCAACAGGGACCTGCTGGAGCTAGATGCTGATGTTGGGAGGGCAGTGGACCAACCAGAGCCAGCACCAGCACCTCCAGGAACTGTGTCTGGGGCTGATGAGAGACAGAGAATGGCAATGACCTGTTACACCCCAGATCACAACTACATTTAAATGTATCCCTATTCTTTCCTCTGCTGCTCCCTCTCCATCTCCTGGATGGCCTCCTGATGCTGCCTGGCCCGGGTGTCATCGTCAGTCCCTGAAAAATACAAAATACCTCGACTTAAGTTTACACGAGCTGGCAAAGTAAAACATATACACCTAAAACGACACAACACCGGCATTCGATAGCACATTCCAGCATTCCACAACTTAACGTCACTGGCAGCCAGTTCACTTCAGTGGATAACAACAACGTGTAAGTAACATTTATAAAACACAACACTGAACATTTTTTGATATGTGTAATCTATCTACACCCGCCTAACCGGCTAAAAACTGCTAGCATGTCTGTGCGCGAACATATAAAGGTAGTCGATATAAAGGAAAACTCAAATGATCTTGTGCTTGGACAATAATCAATCATTGAGATATTTCAAGGATTGACGCAGACGTGCCCCATTGTAAAGTATATCAAATTCTAGAATGCAATTTTAAGCTGTTTTTGGGATATAGAAATGTGGCGTTTATGGCACCCCTATAGGCCTCTTTGAAGATATTGGCTTCAGAGTAAATATAGGCCACACCCGCTTGATATATATTAGTGTGTAACTTCAAATCAAATGCATAAATTAAAAATTCACTTCAGTATCTTTTTGCAGCCGTCTACATAGATGACATATATCAAATTTGGCGAGATTGTGATAAACGGCCTCGGACAATTTAACTTTTTTCAGTTCTGAGGTTGAGCCAAAATGGCAGGAAGTCGGCGTGGCCATTTGGGCGTGACCATATAAATGATATTAAGCATAATCCAAGGTATAAGGCGCATGAAGAATTTTCACTCTATGTGACCTGGTTAATAAGATATGACTAAAAACGTAATTAGCCTTGTTAGAGCGCCACCTAGTTGTAAACATGTGCTGTCTTTTGCTAATGTCCAAAACATCTTGTGTGTTGTTTGTGTCCAAAGTGTGGTTATGTTAGGATGTTGACCTTTCAGAGTAAAAGTAGACCACACCCCCTCTATAGTAATTATACTATATCGTATTATAGTATAATATATAATATTATAGTAATTGGTACGTAATATCAAAACGATTGCATGAATCAAAAATCCGTTTCAGTCATTTTTTGCGGCCGTCAACGTAGATGATGTATGCCAAATTTGGCAAAATTCGGATAAACGTACTTGGACTTTTATAGGTTTTACGGTTTAGCCAAAATGGCGGACAGTGGGCGTGGCCATATGGAAATCGGAGATATACATTTGATGCAGGAACTTCCACAGAATATGTCATTTAAATAATTTTGAATTGTCCCAGAGATATGAGCGCAAACGTACATGGCCCATTACAGCGCCACCTACTGGTGCACATGTGCCATTTCACGTATTCGTAATCTGACACACAGACCTAAACAGTCCCCCAAAGGGTTTCTATAAAACTTGTACGGTTTAGACCCTGGCTGGACTTTTACGTAGGGAAGAATAATAATAATAATAAGTACAAAAACAATAGGTTCCTACACACTTCGTGTTGGACCCCTAATAATCCGTAGAAAAACAATAGGTTCTTACGCACTTCATGCTTGGACCCCTAATAATCAGTACAAAAACAATAGGGTTCCTAAGCACTTCGTGCTTGGACCCCTAATAAGTGTCGTCAGAGAGTGATAGGCTACACACTGCAGTATACTCAGTAAAATAATTTAATAACGTTACATACATTTATATGAAGCAGTTGCCTCTGCCCGCACTTGCTGCTCCTCACCATTCTCCTCCATTCTCCAGCTCTGAAAACTTGCAGAAAGCCCTCCGGGTACTTTCAGTGCACTGAAATTAGCTTGGTTTTCAGTGTGAATGCACTACGCACTAAAAATCAAGCACTAAAAGTGTGTAGTGCACGGTTTCAGACACACCGCAAGACTTTTCCCGCATAGCAAGAATGTTGTATGAGCTACTACAGGGTGAGGCATGGGGTAGAGCCACCAAAGTCATCAAGAAAGAAGACCAAGTGACCCCAACGCACTTCACGTAAACCTATCGGATGGAAAACTGTGCACCAGCAGATTCTCGAGTGTCTCCTTGACATCCTGACACACCCCACGGTGTTAGCCTACCCAAACTTTGACCAGCCTTTTAGTCCTCCACACTGATGCTCCTTAACTGGTCCTGGGAGCAGTTCTTTACCAGAACCAAGATGGTAGGATGAGGGTGATTGGCCACTTATCACGAACGTTAACAGCAGCAGAAAGGAATTACCACCTCCACAGAGGAAATCTTGAGTTTTTGTCTTTGAAGTGGGCAGTCTGCGACAACAGGGCAGTCCTTCTCTTCAGGAAAGTACTGGGTTTCAACCAGCTGGTTTTGCCTGCCATCTATAGAGAGATGGTGCTCACACATCTACACAACAACATGGGTTATGTGGGTGTTGAAAGAGTCTTGAGCCTGGCCAGAGAACACTTCTATTGGCCTTTTATGAAAAGAGCTTTTGAAGAGTATGTCATTATGACGTGTCAATGCATCAAACAGAAAAAGCCCGCCACACATACCCGAGCACCAATGGGGTCTGTAACATCAAACATGCCCCTTGAACTCATCTGTATTGACTCACTCCACCTGGAGTCCAGTCGTGGTGGGTACAAGAACAGCAGCTGGTAGCCTAGTGGTTAGGGCATTCACCCTGCGATCAGAAAGTCAGAAAGTCCTAATCAAGGTACCATCCCCACACACTGCTCCCCGGGCGCCGTGTTCATGGCTGCTCCCTGCTTCACTTGGTGTATGAGTTACATGCAGAGGTTGAATTTCGTGCTGTTCACACTGTGTGCTGTGGTGTGTTCACGTATGACAAAATGATCACTTTCACAAGTACATCCTGGTTGTAGTGGACCACGTCACCAGGTTTGCACAAAGAAGCATCACGAAGAACAAAGCTGGCAAGACAGCAGCAGACAAGATCTTCAATTACTTCATCCCTCAGTTTGACTATCCAGGCAAACTTCACCATGATCAAGGCCAGGAGTTTGAGAGTGAGCTGTTCAAGACTCTCAGAAAACTATCCAGCGTCAGACACTCCAGAAACTTTATTATATTTATTACTGTGGTACCACTCTTGGAACCCGTAATACATATATATGTATA
>JBBPDH010192293.1:0-16459 GCA_037974565.1 Clupeocharax schoutedeni | reverse complement strand
AACCAAGACCAACTGATTACAGAGGTGGAATCAGGTGTGCCTCCTGCTTGGTTGGAATGAAAACCTGCACCCACAGCGGCCCTTTCTGGACAGGTTTGCCCACCCCTGGCATAGTGGGTAGGATACTTGCCTCCTACCTTCGAATCCTACCTTCAGCATACCCCCACTGTGTCCCTGAGCAAGACCTTTAACCCTAAGTTGCTCCAGGGAGACTGTCCCCAGTAGTTAGGGAATGGAAGTAGCTTTGAATAAAAGCATCTGCTGTAAGCTAAGATTGTATTTTTTCTTCTCCATTCCTTTAAAGTTTCCATTTTAATAATTGTTTTTATTCTCATACTGACCGAAAGTGATTTTAATTCAAACAGTGCTCCACTTTTATCAAGGCAGGGCCTACACTGCGTGATATGAAAAACCACATCCTATGTCAGATCAACACCACCACTAGAGCAGATGGGAAGATGTGGTTTTATCTCCAAACAAATCAGCATGAAACAGCAAAAACTGAGATCCATCAGACCAGGCAATATTTTTCCCACTCAGACCACACTATAACACAGCTACAGTGTCCAGTGTCTGGTACTAGTACTAATATGTCCAAGCTGATACGCATAGTATCAGAGAAGACATTTCACATTTGATTTTGTGACATCACAAACAGTCTACTTTTGCGGCTTACTTTCCATGTATGGGCTCTATGTACACTATATGGACAAAAGTATTGGGACACCTGAACGTTACACTTACAGGGTTTTACAATGTTAATGTTCATATGGAATTGAAAACAGGTGTGTCCCAATACTTTTGTCCATATAGTATACTTCATCGACAGTTAAATGTTTGAGAGGATGAGCACCAGACACCCTCAGGGACAGTTCTAAAATCCCACAGGGCCTGTATACCAGATATACCACAGTATACTAGAGTACACCATATTCTTTCATAGGCTGTGGTCAAACAAAACCTAGTGGTTAAAACACTTGCCCGCGAATCCGATGACCACAAAGTTGCATGTACAAACTCTCAGTTTCTTCCCTTTACCCTTAAGTAAGACACTTAACCCTCAGTATCTCCAGGGGGGCAGTCCCTGTAAATAATGAATGTAAGTAACTCTGGATAAGTGTATCTACCAAATGCTGTAAACTCTAAATGCAGTCCATACTAGAGGCTAACTAGTTTTATTGCTGCTCCCCCGATTATATACATATGCATATATACATATATATATATATATATATTGCTCCAGAAAAAAATAAGAGAACACACTATATATTTTTAATCAGCATCTCTGAGTCTCTGAGTATCACAACCATTCTTTGCCAGTGTCTGTTAAATTCCTACACAAGCATCTCATTCTGCTTTATGAGGCACTGATTAGTGATCACCTGAATCACATCTTATTTAATGAGGAAAAGTATAAAACCACTGCTGTAATCAACACTCTCCTCTCGCAGTGACCAGTTGAATGGTAAACACCACTAGAAGTTAATGAAAGGTAATTAATGCCATTTCGTTTAAGAGTGAACAAAAGATTTGTTATCGTTAAATTATTCAAGTTCTGTAAATGCTGCATAATTTATTTTATTTTGATGTTTTGTCATTTTCTTTAAAATTTTGCTTTAAAGAACAATATTTTGATTTGGAAATGAGGAGAGATATTGTCAGCAGTTCTTTAAAACTAAAGCAAAGGTGTTCAGTTTTTTCACCTTTGCTCTTCTTCCTTAGGTTTTTTTGTTTGTTTGTTATTCTTTTGTGAGTTTTGTACAATATGACCTGCTGCTAACCATTATATCACTGTTACTGTTCTCGGTACCTTGGCATGTGACTAATATAACCTTTGAACCTTGAGCTTTGAACATGAACAGAGAAGTGAACAGTGTAAAATAAAACACCTGTGATAATGTTTACATACCTATAGCATACACACACACACACACACTAGAGGCTGGTGATAAAACAGCAACAGACTGACTTGTTCTGAAATGGCAGTACTGTTTTACAGCATGTGCATCTATAGCACAGTTGCACCACAAGAAAATATACAATTTTGTATTAGAAGTATTTAAAGCTATAGGAGTGATGGCATTTGTCATTACAATGCGATACATTTCAGGGGGTTTTTATCAAATAAATTGGCTTTAGAGCGTAATTACCTTTTACGCCTCTTTAAAGCTTCTTTATAGACCTTATAAGTGTACTGGCGCCCTCTTGTGGCTATTGTGTGTGGCTGCTGTCATCTGTTTGTAGAAGGTTGAGGGGTCAGAGAGAGAGATGATGCAAAAAGCCATTAAAGGATTATAGCAACTAATGCATACCAGGATTAGAGAGAGAAAGAGAGAGAAATAAAGAGAGACCAGTAGAGAGAGAAAGAGAGGTGGAAAGGAAAGGAAACACCAGCAGAACTATTAAACTGATGAAAATAGCATCCAGTGGACAGCAGTGTTGAACAGAACCTGGCCGCTGCTCTAAGGTAAGAAATGAAACTATGAGCTTGTAAGAAGGATCAGATTAATTTATTAGAAAGGATTTAATAATTTTTGCTAAATACATTTCTGAGCTGTTTCTAGACACTTTAAGCAATTCTGTCTTGTGAAATTATCTTTCCGATTGATAATTTTATCATATTGATCATTATAATAAAATAAAAGTAAGCCAAACATGAATGTGTGTATACTAGCTTGACTTAAAGATGAGCTCAATTTATTAATTTTTTTTTTGAGAGTTTTTAGAGTTTGGTCTGAAGTGTTCCAAGTGTTCCATTAGAATCAGAATCAGAAAACTTTATTGGTCTAAATTGCTTATATTGTGACAGGATAGACACACAGAGATACAGAGACAAAAACAAAATAACATATAGTCTAAATAAATCAAATAAAGAGATTTATTATGGTATAAACACAATGTTGGTTACAAATACTATAGATGAGTAATTTACAGTTAAGTGATTTGTACTGTAAAATGGTGGTTAGGAGATCAGGAGTAAATCAGTAATTTAATCTCCAATTACTCCAGTAGTGATTTTTACAAGGTAAAACTACTGTGCATGATAACATATTTCACATATAATTATTCAGCTCCCATTTACAAAAGTCCCAATAATGAACCTGACCGATAGCCAAAAACATATTTGGAAAAAAAATCTATGCTTGCCACCATGCTAGACTATTGCATGTCCTAGCAAAATAATGCACATATTGATACACATAAAGATAGCTTTTTATGGTAAGAGATTGCACAACAATCATTTATCGTCATTCACAATTCATATAGACATTCAGAAGACACGTATAAGTTCACTGGCTTTCAATAGTAAATAAAAAGGCTTTATTCGTGGTAGAGCTTGCCTTTGAATTCTGTGGTATTTTTGAATGTGTTTAATTCATTTTCATTAAACGTGCTAATCATTTGATGTGTGTGCGTGCAGTTATGGATGTGGAAAGGATTATCGAGTGCATCAGACAGCATGATCACGATGGACTGAGGATTCAGCTACAGCAATTTAATAAAGAGGTACTATAAAAAATAACCCTTGGTCGATTACTGTAACTCACTCTATTACACAACAAGCTAACGGTGCTTTTATAACATCACTAACATTCTCACACCACAACATGCTAGTGCTGCTAGAACCAGGCCTCTCAGCGTCTTCCTATTATTACTGCGCTTACTGGATTTCACATGTGGCTCTAAAACCACTAACGGCAGATTTCTTGTGCTTTCATGCAATGGTTGTTTTGTGTGGCAGGTACACTACGTAGACAAAAGTATTGGGACACACACCTGTTTTTCAGGGTTTGGGCTAGACCCTCTACTACCAGTGAAGGGCTTAATCTTCCCTTACAAAAATTAACCATGGTTTTCATGTTTATTTGGGAAACTATGAAGTGGTATATGTATATGTAAACTATGGTAGAACCACAACTACCATGAAGTGCTATGGATAAACCATAGTTTTTTGGTTACTGCATAAAAACCATAGGAAACCATAGTGAATTTTCGTATGGGTTAATACTTCAGCATACCAAGACATTTTAGACAACGCCATGCTTCCAACATTTGTGGACACAGTTAGGCAGAAGGACCTTTTCTATTCCAGTTTTGTCCCTCTGCACAAAACATCTTTGGGATGACCTGGAACAGAAATTGTGATCCAGGCCTTCTTGTCCAAGATCAGTGCCTGGCCTCTACAGAATGAATGGGTACAAATTCCCATAGAAACACCAAACTTTTGTGAAAAGGCTTCCAAGTAGAATGGAAGATGTTATAGAGTGAACCAACTCCATTTTAAAGTGGAAGTGCTGGTGTAATGTTCAGGTGTCCCAATACTTTTGACTGTAGTGTGTACAGTATGCACTACCAGCAGTTCTGAACTTGGTGGCCAGATTAATTTGGCTAAAATGCAAATCAGTAATTCTTGTTTACTATTCGGTATTTTAATATGATAAAATCACTAAACGAAAGGGTCGAAATAATGAACCTGACAGATTGCCAAAAACAGCCGTCATGATGCTAGGTAACAATTTTTCTGTCTCATGTGCTCTGTCTCTCTCTGTTACAGTATGCACAGTGTTTTTTCTTCGATGTAGAGGAGTGGGAGAGAAGGAAGGTAAACCTGTACTGGATTCATGTCATACCCTGAAGCTCCCTGTGGTAATGCCACATTGTCCCTAACCCTAAAAATACCCTAACAAGCAATTCTGCAGGTAATCAGCTGAATACGTCCCGCCAATAGGTGGTAGCAGGTAGTGTTTCTAATCAAGTGGCCAGTGAGTATCTATAAAGTAATGAGGACAATGAAAATGTCATGCAGCACTGCTTTCAGGATAAACAGTGAATCATTTGCCTTTTTGACATTTGAACTGGATTTATGTGTTTTTTTTTTGTGGGCCACAAACGAGGCGGGAGCTAGAGGAGTAGTTTTTATTGTCCAAAATTACAGCGTCCAAAACAACAAGGTGAACAAGGGTTTTATAATTATCAACATTTCAGAAGACAAACACTCAGAGACATATGTAGCACCACTGGTGGTCGATATTAAATAAAACAGCCGCTGTAAAGAACAGTCTCTACAATGAACCATTTTGCTCTAAACCCACTGACCCTGCCATTCTTACTGTTTTGCAGTTCAGAAAGAATCAAGTGCGAGACTACGTGTCTGATCCTGATCCTATGCCGGAGGATAAAGTCTCTGGAGACCCAGAAATCATCCTGAGACAAGTAGCACTCTCTTACATTCTTATCTTTTTCACTAGATATCTACCAATGTTGAATGAATGAGGGCAGCCAATCAGAACAGATGTCATTTACATGTATCTTAAAAGCACAATAACAACACCAGTCTGTTAAATTATGTAATTATGACTGTTTTTACACATACATGATCACGAAAAATATTATGTGGGGGATTTGTTGCCCTATGGACCCTAAAAGAACGAAAAATATTGACAACTCTCTTCTGATTGACTCTGTTCTGATTGGCTGTTTGCTGAATAGGTTGATATGTGCAAATATGTACATTTTTGTGACATCACGACAACAGTGAATTTGCAGCTCAGTTAATGGTGCGTTTCAATTGTTACAATATTTACATACATCAATCTATTAGTAAAAAATGACAATGTAGAACACATGCCTATTCAGTTCATCTGGACAACATATGAAATTGACCCCAGCTGTGTTTTTTTTTTTCCTCTTTCTTTTATTTATTTATTTTATAATATTCCAGAGTTTAGCCTCCACTTTGATCCGTTTTCTCCCGTCTGAACCCCATGCCCGAGTGACCCGGGCCTGCCTGCGCACCCTGCGCATCCTCTCCAGAGACAAACAGGTCCTGGATCGTCTGCTCACAGACTCGGCCCTGATCACGCTGGCCCGGCTAGCTGGCTTCAGCCAAGCGCCTGTGCCCCGAGTAGAGTCGAGCGATCAGGCTGACCCTTATGGAGACATAATCCGAACAGTGTCTGACCTGGAGTCCAGCGAAGACCTGAATGGGGAGGAAGACGAGGTTTGTAGTGCAGACGAAAGTGGGGAGGCTAATAATGTTACTGTTGAGAAATGTCGGCGACGCAGCAGTGTATTCAGGTCTCTTATGAGGGGAAAGAGGGACACCAGGGCAAGTGTGGTGGAAGATGAGGATGAAGAGGAGGAGGAGAAAGGAGCTGAAAAATGGGAAGAAGAGCAAAATAAAGAGGCTGTGAAAATCCTGTGTAATGTAATTTACAACAGCGCCTGGGCACAGGAAAGAGCAGCCGAGCTCAGGTAGGAATCCAATCAACAAAATGATTCACTTTAATATAAAAGATATGTAGATATTCTTCATTTTTCATGTTTTCTTTTTAGCCTTCTCAGTGGATTAACTGAAAAGCTAGCCCGGGAAACTCAGTCTGCGACGCCACCTAGTGGCCAGTACTATGAACTGCGGCTTGTGTTTCTGCTGACTGCCTTGAGGCCTGAACTGAGGAACCAGCTCAAACAGGTACCAGAGACCTGCAGTAGAGCTGAGCTGCTTTTTTACATCTCAGGTGATCCTTGGTATGGCAGCTCTCTCCTCTATAGTAACAAGAAATGGTACACAATATTAAGTGCTTCTATTTATCAAAGGATGTAATGATACATATATTATCAGCTCTGATGCAGTGATGGGTTCTGTGATTTCATTTTGTTTTTGATATTTTATGCATTAAAGGAACAGTTTAGCATAAAATTTAATTAGATGTGGGCATCGATACATTTTTTTAAACGCCGTAAATCGCATGGAATCTTCGCGATAATCAACCCCCCCCCCAGACAGGTTTCAGACGTCCGTGAACAAGCTGAAAATGAAAGCGAAAGTGAAACCCAGTCTGGGGGAGAGACCTACATAGGTTTAAAACACTGGACTATTTGACTAACACTGGAAGTCAAATATTTTCCTTTAGCACATCCCCAAAACTTCTCTCTCAAACTTCATCCAGCTCTTTATTATTGTGGAGCAGACTTCTCGAAGTGGTTTAGGACAGAGTATTACTTACTGTGAGCAGTAAAAATGAATTTAGCTTCAGCACGTAGCCAAACACTGCAGGAAGGTTTTTTACACAAGATGGTGTGTTTTCACAAACCACCTCAAAAGCAGGAGCACTGATATAGACAAATATCATGAATATGGAGGAACAAATACATCACAAATCTGACCGGAGCCAAGAACAGTCCTGCTTTGGGAACATCAGCCCTGGTGTTGTCTGAAACAGCTGCCTGTAGCGGTGAAGTTTAGTTCATTTTTATACATCATGGTAAGTCATGCTGTGCCCTAAACCACATCCACAAGTCTGCTTCACCTTAATGCTTCACCTTGAGATCTCCAGGGAAGTTTTGGGGATGTATTTACAGAAAACAATTCTATGAATATTGTCTTGGAGCTTCAGTTCTAAACTAAAGAAGCAAAATCTGGCACAGTGGATGTGTTGCTGAACTATTCCTTTTCAGTGCCCTGCTCTTACAGAATTAGTCCTGTTTTCAGGAGGGAGGGGTAGAAGTGCTGACGGCAGTGTTGGAGCACTGTGTCTCGGTGCAATGGAAGGAGCCGTATGAAGTGGCGCTGGACCCCACTGCGGACCCTGTGTCGGTGGAGAATTCGTTGCGAGCGCAAGAGGCCCTAAAGATTCTGTTCAACATCACATGCAGCATACACACCCAGGAGCCACATGAGGTTAGTGCATGTCAGCAGGAACGCCCATATTCACACAGGAATGCTCCAGTTGAGTTCCAATCTGTTCATTCTGTCTTTATATTTTTGTAGATATTTCACTTCTATATTATAAACTTCATAATATGTTTTGATATCTAATGGTAAATCATCTCTTAAAATTGATCTGCCTTGATACTGATGCACTATATGGACAAAAGTAATTAAAATACATAGGCTTTAATATGGAGTTCCTCCTTTTTTAGAGCTTTAACAACCCCCAGTGTACGTAGGAAGGTTTTCCACAAGATTTATTTCTGTGGGTATTTGTGCCCATTCATTTTGTAGAGCATTTTTGAGGTCAGGCACTGATGTTGGATGAGAAGGCCTGGCTCGCAATCTCTATTCCAGTTTATTCCAATGGTGCTGGATGGAGTTGAGGTCAGGGTCAGGACTTCCACATCAGACTCATGCAGCCATGTCTTTATGGAGCTTGCTTTGTGCACTGGGGCACAGTCATGCTGGAATAGAAAATGTTCTTCCTTAAACTGTGTCCCCAATTTGGAAGTATGGCGTTGTCCAGAATGTCTTGGTCTGCTGAAGCACTAAGGTTTCCCTTCACTGGAAGTAAGGGGCCTAGTCCAAACCCTGAAAAACAAGTGTCCCAATATTTTTAACCATACAGAGTATTTCATTTCAAACTGGGACATCCCTGATATTTTCACACTAACCCCTAGCTACCTCAGCAATATCTGTGTCTTACTCTGTCAGAAAGATGCTGCTCTCTATCGCCACCTGGCTGTGGTCCTTCGTCATTGTATGATGGTGAGCTGTGAGGAAGAGGACACCGATGAGCTGAAGGGGTGAGTGAAGGAAAATCTGCTGCTCCAGTATCTGCTCGCAACATGTTGCAACATTTTAGCCTTGCTGTCATTCTTCCTGCCAGACACACTGTGAACCTGCTGTCTGCGCTGCCCTTGAGCTGTCTGGACGTGTTGCTGTGTGTGCCACTGCGCCCAGACTCAAAGCAGATTGATGGGGTTAACATGGACTGTGTACACTCCCTGCTCACATACCTGGAGGAAAGCCTGGAAACGGTGACAGAGAATAATTTACAATTCATTACAAATCACAATGTACATTTTTCTATGGTGTTGTACTAGGAAAAGTCCAAATCTGTCAAAAATGTATTTGTCGTTTAAAATAATTTTCTATAACATCACAGGTTTCGAACTCACAGTCTCCCAATGACAAAGGCAGTACTTAGACCGTTAGCCAGGAATTTAAATAGGATTTAGTTTTGACAGATGTAGCACAGTGGCTGGCCACTAGCGCTGGTATGACGGACTGTGCCGGCTCGGACTGCCGGGTTAGCTCCTAAATGCTTTGCATTGAGGTGATATTTTTGAGCCAGTCCTTCCCACTTAAAAATGCTTCCGACTACCCATAAATCCAATGATACAAAAATGTCTTATTGCATGAACTGCAGATAATTACACTCCTAAAGAGTCAGCATGCTATGCGTTTAATCAGTTCATTTTAAGCATTATTTTTTCTGTGATTAATGTTATATATTATAATGAATTTTTTAGGAAATGCTATGAAATCGGGGATGTTGTAAAGGGCTGCCATCCAGTCATATATATTACACTAGATGTTGTTGTTTACAAGCTCTCAATAGTCCAAATCTGTTTTTATGGTCCACACAGTTGGTTAAATTATCATACTGAGCACACCCTTCACACAGTCAGAAAAGTATACTGATGTAAATATACGTAATGTAATATCATACTGTCTGGGCCAATGGTAAGAGGAAAGAGCGACTGTTACTCATAGCACAAGTGATAAAGGGTGTGATGTTGACTGTGCAGGGTCACAAGGTGAAGGAGAGGCTGACACCGGTGCTGAATCTGCTCACAGAGTGCTCCCGAGCACACAGAGGAACACGCCGCTACCTCAGACAACAGGCAAGTGAGACATTTACTACCAATGCATTTATATTCATGCATTTGTGATTTATATGCATGCATTTGGGATTTTTTGAATAGCAAAAGCTGGCAGCAGCGTTTTGTGAAATATCCCACTGATAAAGTGGGCTGAATTCACGATCATAACTCATTTGGGCTTATTATTACTTTAATACACTGATCAGCCACAGCATTAAAGAAACCGACAGGTGTAGTGACCGACATTGATGATAACATTGCACATTTCTTGAAGTTGCTGTTGGAAGCAGGAAAACTGGACGAGCGTAAGGATCTCAGACACTTGACAATGACCAAACAGTGATGGCTAGATTACTGGGGCAGAGCATCTGCAAAATGGCAGGTTTTGTGGGGTGGTCCTGATATGATATGCTCAGTACCTACCAAAAGTGGTCCAAGGAAGGACAGGTCGCCCTAGACTTTTTTTTAAAAAGTGAAGTAACTAAAATACTTTATTTGTTTTGGGGAACTCAAATCAGCCACATCCTGTACGAGATTGTCCAACTCTTTGCAGCCCCTTTGTAAGCCCCTGTTCGATGGAGGAACGTCCTCCGGCTGCCACTTTTCTCACAGGCCTTCAGCTGCACTCACGTCCCGTCTCTCAACACAGCACTGCTCGTCTCTTCCTCTACCCCGAGTTTCACTTGGATTCCCTCCAGCTGGTCGGTCAGCATTCGTCTCGGGTCGGTAGTGGTCCGCTTGTGGTCCGGGACATCTACTGCAAGGACGGGCGGCTGAATCGGACGCCCAAGGCTTATTGAGGCATGTGGAGAGTGGAGGCTAGCCTGTCTGGTTCTGTCCCAGAGAAGAGCTGCAGTCGCACAAACTTCTGAAAAGGTTCAATCTGTCACAGCTTGCTGCAGACCAGTCAGAGTGCCCATACTGTCCCTCGTACCCACTGAAAGCACCTACAATGATCACATGAACCTCAGAATTGGAATATGTAGCAAAAGAAAGAAGACAGCCTGGTCTGATTAATCACAATTTCTTTTAGATCCTGTGAAGCCAGGGTGTGTGTCACTCACATGGGAAGAAAGAGCACCAGGAGACAGTATGGGAGAAATTTGAGACACTATAGGTGGTGTGATGCTCTGGGCAATGATCTGCTGGAAAACCTTGGGTCCTACATTGATGTGGATGTTACTTTGACTCGTCCCACCTACCTAAACATTGCTGCAGGCCAAGATTTCACGGCAATAGTGTTCCCTAATGGCAGTGGTCACTTTTAAGCCACACTGTCAACATTGTTTGAGGAGTTGGCCTCCGGATTAATTTAAGTGGAATTTGCTAGACAAAATCCATGCAGACCCAACCTCACAACTAACGTCTCACAGTGCCACAGTATACCTTCAGAAGTCTTGTGGAACCCATGATTTGAGTATTCAGGGCTATTTTAGTGGCACAACGTGGACCTGCGCAATATTAATGTGGTTTTAATGGCTGAGGGGTGCATATATAAAGAGAAACAGTATATTAAAGGAGAAACCATACCAATATTTTGTATTTAATCAGAGAGAGTAAAATTGTTAAAGTGGCCATATCCTCATGCTGTATGTTAAATGTTGTCAGATCCTGCCACCATTAAGGGATGCGAGTGTGAGGCCGGAGCAGGGCACCACAATAAAGAGCCGTCTGGTTAGACTGATGACCCACCTAGACACGGAGCTGAAGCACTGCGCTGCTGACCTGCTGTTTGTGCTCTGCAAGGAAAATGGTACTACAGGGATCAAAGTAAACGGAGTGATTTAACCTCTCGAGGTCTAAATATTGTTTAAAGGGTCTTTACCTCCATTTTCCTTCGGTCATATTTTTCCCTGAAATCTCATTCTTTTCAAGTCATTCATTTCTACACATCCAATTTCCAACCTCTCTTTATCCCTTAAAATTAAAACAAGCACATTGTGTTAATGTGTTTTTAGTGCTGATATATATAGGCTCTGTCTTGATTGGCAGCTTGGTATTGAACTTCATTTAGGAATTCACACTGAAGTCATAAGAGCAGGGCTAAACTGCTGTAGGGCTATATGTGCATTTATTTTTTTTATGGTTTTGTGACATCACAAAAATGAGGAATGGGAGCTCAGTTTACTTTTGTGGACTGGGCTATTTTAACAACTTATTGCTGTTGTGTTCTGTGTCCAGTTAGGCGCTTTGTGAAGTACACTGGCTATGGTAATGCCGCGGGCCTCTTGGCTACACGGGGTTTGCTGGGAGGCCAGAGGTCTAAGGGCATATCGTCAAGGAGGCAGTACTCCAGTGACTCGGATTCAGACACAGAGGAGTACCGCCAGGTGAAAGGGCGCATAAACCCAGTAACAGGGAGTGTGGAGGAGGAGCAGCCTGACCCGATGGAGGGGATGACCGAGGAGGAGAAAGAGGAGGAGGCCCGCAGACTCGTTAAGCTCATCAACAAACTGTCCAAGTGAGGGCAGCTGCACATACCAGCACATTAAAGCAAAACCAGCTGTGTTGTGCCTCAGTAAGCCAATGAAAAACAATCCTTGTTCACAAGACTAACATTAATTGAAGACCAAAAGAGGCCCATGTTAATTTCAGTTCTGACTCAAAATATTACTCAGTTTAAAGTGGAAGTATGAAGCCAAAATATACTTGAAATGAAAGTCAACATTTAAACATACTGATATATATAACAGTAAGAAATGATCATGCAGATAAGTCACTTTTTTAATACTGGCACAAGCTGAATTTGCAATACAAATGTATATAGCCCTCCCTTGAGACCAAGTGTAGTTCATCAGCTGATATGTGTTTGGAGACCCAATTTTGCTTGTTTAGTTTCAAACTAGCTATAAGGCTAACATTGCTAGCATTGCTAGAAGTCAGTAGTTACTCACACCTTTGCCTGTAAAAACGTTGACATTAAATCATACTGTGTCCTAAATCACATCCCAATTCTGCAGCTAGAGAGACTTTTTGGTGATGTATATTTACAGGACTATTAACCCCAGTTAAGCTCGACTGACAGTTGCTTCAGACAAATGCATTTATAGGAGGAGCTTGGCTAATCAGTTGAATAATTTCAGATGACCTGAATCTTTGGGAAGAACTATTAGAATCTCTGTGGCAAGGACAATGTGATTCAGGCATTGGGACTGGATGCTCAGGGTCAGCTGACACCTCTGACAGGCCTCAGCGACCTCACAGTGGAAGAAGAGGGGTTGGATGAGGAAGACACAGGCATCTTGGAGAGAGTGGAGTAAAGACTGGACTGGATAGGAAATAACTGGAAGGGAAATAACTGCATATGTTGATGTTAATAAGATTTGAATATAATTCCAGTGTAAAAGCTGTCTTAGCCTGTTTGTGTTAAAAATGCTAGCAGTCTTACTGCTACTCACTAGAAGTAAGTAGCTTGTATGGTCTCAGAGATTAGGTGTGTTTGTACGAAAACATTCATGTTGTTACTTTTATTTACTTTGTCTCAAAAATGAACCAAACACCTACCAATTTTTCAAAATTCCCCCATAATTCTGTGGTTGAATTGTACACAGAGTGGGTTTGGTGGGACATGATTCTTTGTAAACCTTCAGGTTTCTTTATAGTGGTGAAACCAAACGTCTTGTCTCCAACACAAATACAGCCATTTTCATTATCAGCCCCCAGTGAACCTACACATCTTCTGAGAGTTTATATGGGATGTTGATTATGGTAAAATAGTAAATCTAAACTGATTTCGTTTTCTTTAGGGACTATTGTGCCTCATGACATATCTTTTAGAGCAGGGGAGCCCAAGCTTTCCTTTTCTACTTGAGGGCCAAAACACAGTATACTTGTTGGGCTGGGAGGCCTTAAGAACATATAAAAACAAAAAAGGTAGGTTTTACATTGATTGAAAACATAACACTTACTCAAAACTATTTTTAAAAGAAAAAATAAAGTATCTAACTTTATTGATAGTATAAAATGTTTGTTCTCTTTTTGAGTGGGGGGTGGAGCATAAGGAAATTTCTAGTAGACCAATTCAAGCCAGCCACATATCTCTGCAGATATCTGGTTCTGATCACCACCACTGTGAAGAATTCTGACTTCATGATTTTTTCTGTTTACGTTCAAGTTTATGGCATTAAGCAGACGCTCTTAAGTAGTCTACATCCACAAGGGGTGGAGGTAACTCAGTGAGTGGGATACTTGCCTAAGGACCAAGAGGTCATGGATTCGAATACTGCCTTCAGCGCCACCATTGGGTTCCTCAGCAAGATCCTTAACACCAAGTTGCTCCTGGGAGACTGTCCCCTGTAGTTAGTTAATGGAAGTCGCTTTGGACAAAAGTGTCTGATAAATGCTGTATATGTAAAGCTGAACTAAAATCCCAGCACCTGCTTTTTACCAAGTTTCTGCTAGCTAAGTTACACACCATAACAAACCCTGTCTGTAATAGAGCTTTTCACACCAGTCCCACCCTGAATGATTTAACCACTTAATTATGCAGAAATGTACAAGATAAACTTGTTAATGTGGTACTGAAAGTGTCCTGGTTTGTTCTGTATTTCTGTGAAAACTATGTATTAAAATGATCACAACATTAAAGAAAAAGAACAGCATGCATGTATTATACTGCCACTTTACAGAAAAGCAATCAAATGTGGGCAATCAAGTTAATTCAGTGCAACACAAAGGCACTGATTCCAACAATCCAGTTTTATACCCGTAATAAGAACATTTTTTACTTTAGTTCCGGTTTCATCAATACCAACTATTTCATCCAAAAAATGCTATCAATGAAATGACAGTAAGGATTTACTGAAAGATTCATAAAGCTATATGAGACCCACATACGAGTTTAATAACAACTGATATTAACCTATATAGACATTTATAAAAGCTTATTCTAACAAGCATCTGTTGTTCCATGTTCTAGAGCAGGGGTGTCCAAACATTTTGCAAAGAGGACCAAATTTCGAGTGAAGATGCCCAGGGGCTAGTAGTTCCTTCTGACATTTTTAACCACAAACGTTACATATATACACACTGTTAGAAAGCTATTTTTATTGTCACGATGACCATTATTTTTCAAAGGGCAATGTAACCAAATATAAGCGCAGGCATGAACTTTAAAAGCCCAATTCCGTCTCATGAACATTTGAAACCGGAGTTATAAGTAATGCAAATTGGTCTGTTATTATTAACGTTTAAAACAAATTAATTTAGGCAACCATCTGACAAAAGCAGTCTATTAGAAATGACATCTGTGGTAATAAACTTTTATAAACGCTAATGTTAATTTCAGTTGTTTCCAAAAAGTCTTATGAAGGTGTCATGAAGGCTGCCCTTCTGTAAAGCGTTAAGGACCATACAAATGCCATAAAAGTTGATCAAAACAAGAAGAACAACCACAAAAAACTTGTGGTTTGTCTTGGAAAACAATACAAGTAAACACTTCCACCTCAATTACACAGGTCAGTTCACACTTAAAGTGATGTTTTGGTCAAAATTACACATGATCCCCCCCCTTACCTCACATGTCATCAACATTTGCTAATTTAGTTTTCAAGCTATGAGGCTAATGTAGCCAAAGAGTGCAGAAATGAATTGTGTACAATGCTAAAAATGACACCAAACCAAGCAATTGACCTTGTCCTGCACCGTACAGAAATAGAGTTCATTACACAAAGCTCTTAAAAACATTGCACAATGGCAACACGTGGTGGACAAAAAAGACAAAATGTGGCTCGAAATCTGCTCTTCTGAGGGAAGCTGCATCAGTTTTAGGCTTCCATTACTTGTTAGCTAGATTAGTTTTGTAGCAAACCTCGCACATATCAGAGGCAAAATCATTGTTTTATAGAGCAGTCCAAAGTGCATAATTCTAGGTCCTCCCCTCCAGTAGTTTGACCCTAAATGTGCTTTCAGTACATATCCATCATCTGCTCTAATGAAAGCTGCAGTTCATCGGACTGTAACGAAGAGGCGCCGTTCGCTACGGCCATCAGCTTCAGCTTCTCCAGCGAGGTGAGAACCACCTGACGAGTGAAGAGGACCAGAAGAGAAGGAGTGTGAAGACATAGAGCTCAAGGAATGCTGTAGGGAAAGAGTGAAAGTGATACTTACCTCCACCATTATGAGCTTCTTCTCCCATGGTTTGTTTTTGGGGTCAGGCCAATTTTGTCCCAGAAAGAAGTAGAGTGCGTATGAAGGGGATGGTGTACCAGGCTTCTGCATGTACTCTATTAAACCTAGTGGAGAGACACATCATCTCATTAAAGGAATGCTTCAGTCAGTAATGCAAATGATGCTAACAGGGATTGAAAGCACAGATTAGCATTATTTACCATTCATTGTGAGCCACATGAGTATGTATGGCTGAGCTTTTAACCATACATTCCTGCTGTGTTTGTCTGATATTGCTAAACTTTTACATTGTCAGTTTCTTTTCTATGTGAAATTCTTTCTTTGCATTGCACCTATTCACTAGGGATGAGCGAGTACAGTATTATCTGTATCTGTATCCGTTAACCATATGAATTACCTGTATCCGTATCTGTACTCAGACTGGGCGGGGCCTGACCCGGAAGTGGGCGGGATTTAACCCGAAAGTGGGTTGTCATGAAATGGGCGGGGCTTTAACCGTCTGGTTAGAGCCAGCTGACGGTTTAAAAAAGAAAAAAAAATCTCCGACAGACAGAGACACGAGTCGCATTCTATCAAGCAGCACGTGTGAACAAACTCCACGCTTACTCTACTGGTTAATGACCGAGGGAGAGAGGGAGAGACTGCTGTTCTCTTCTCAGTGTTGTGTGTGTGTGTGTGTGTGTGTGAGCAGAGCGGGACACAGCAACACAATAACTCTGTATGTGTG
>JBBPDH010192250.1:0-16466 GCA_037974565.1 Clupeocharax schoutedeni | reverse complement strand
TGAGGTATAGGAAGAAAAGTGTGTGTATCACAAGAAGGCAGGGGGCACTGTAAAAGCATAGAGAGAGATAGAGAGAGAGAGAGAGAGAGAGAGAGAGAGACCCAGAGAGAGAGAGAGAGAGAGAGAGAGAGAGATTAGAAGGAAGAATAGAATATTATGGGAGACATATACAGAGAGTAGGAAGTAATGAGAGAGAGAAAGAGAGACTACTACTACTACTACTACATAGATAAGAGACTAAGTAGAAAACTAAGTATGATAACAAAGAAAAAAACCATGAGGCAGAGAGAGAGCAAGAGAGTGAAAAAAATAAGGTAAACAGAATGAGTCATATACAATAATGAAACAAAGAAATAGGAGAGCAAGATGTAAATAGAGAGAAAGACGGGGGAAGAGAGAGACAGAGAGAGACAAAAGAGACAGAAAAAAAGAGAAAAACAAGTAAGAAGGGAGAAAAAAGATCAAGATAGGCAGAGAGGAAAAAGATCAAGAATGGAGAGATAAGATAAGATAAAAATCAAAAAGAGAGAAGAAAGGAAGAGAAGAGAGAGAAAGTTAGATGGAGGGGGGTGATGGGTCTCATAAGTAAAGTATGCAGAGATACTAAAATTTACAAATTCATGATGTAACTTTATATCACTTATAAACTTATAGACTTATAAACATCTGAAGTCTGCCGATAAAAACAGGAGAAACAAATACAGACAAAAGTAAATAGAAAAATGTCATATTCACAAAAACAGACATTAACATTTTTAAAAATGTTTCCTTCAAAGTAAGCCCAGGTTAAACCCATAATGATACATTTGAATGCGTAAATAAATTTTGTATACAGTCCGGGGAAATAACAGTGTGGAAAAATAAAAAAAATACAGTGGGTGATATAATTATTGGATCCCCTGCTGAATTTGTAAATTACAAAAAATGAACAATCTCTAATTTATGACGTAGTTTTATTTTTATGGCGAGAGAAAGAATGTCAACCAAAAATGGAGGAAAAACAAGTTACATAAAAGTTATGAACTGATTTGCATATCATTGAGTGAAATAAGTATCTGTTCCACGACAGTCCAGCCAGACTTCTGGCTCCCACAGCCTGGGAATGTATCCATGTTGCACACAGATTGCAATCAATCTATCAATTACAGATACTCCTGATCTTAACTCGTTATGTGTTTAATGTACACCTGTCTACAGAATCAGTTTCATCTATTCCACCCTCTCCACCATGGGCAAGACCAAAGAGCTGTCAAATGTGATGATGAGCTGTCAAAGCTGTCAAAAAGATGGTTACAATACCATCACTAAGAAGCTTGGTGAGAAGGTGACAATTGCCCTCAGTTTTCAGCTCCATGCAGTATCTTGCCTCATGGGGTGAGGACAATCATGAGAAGTGTGACGGATCAGCCCAGAACTACATGGGAGGAGCTTGTTAATGATCTTGGGACCACAGTCACCAAGAACACCTTTGGTAACACACTACATCTTAATGAATTCTTGTAGTGCCCGCAAGGGCCCCATGCTCAAGGAGGTATAATCTTAAGTTTGCCAGTGAACATGTAAATGATTCAGAGAAGGCTTGGGAATAAGTGCTGTGGTCAAATGAGGAAAAAAGTCAGGCTCTTTGGCATCAACTCGAACCGCCATGTTATGAGGAAGAGAAATGTTGAGTACGACCCAAAGAGCCCCATCCCCACAGTCAAGCATGGAAGTGGAAACATTATGCATGGGGTGTTTTTCTTCTCAGGGTGCAGGATGACTTTGCCTAATTGAGTGGCCAACTGATGGGGCCATGTACCGTAAAATCTTGGACGCAAACCTCCTTCCCTCAGCCAGAACACTGAAGATGGGTTGTGGATGGTCTTGCAGCATGACAATGATCCAAAACATAGCGCCAAGGTAGCAAAGAAGTGGCTAAAGAAAAAGCACATCAAGGTCCTGAAGTGGTTTAGCCAGTCTCCAGACTTTAATCTTACAGAAAATCTGTGGAGGAGCTGAAGCTTCGATTTACCAAGCAGCAGCCAAGAAACCTAAAGGATTTAGAGAGTTTTTGTAAAGAGGAGTGGGCTAAAATTCCTCCTGAGATGTGTGCAAATCAACTACAAGAATTGTCGTACTGCTGTGCTTGCCAACAAGGGTTTCTCCACCAAGTTTCCTTGGGTATCAAATACTTCTTTTTTATCGGTGAAATGCAAATCAATTTCTACTTGATTCTACTTGTTACTTTTATGTAACGTGTTTTTTTCTTGATTGTTTTGGTTATTCTGTCTCTCTCCATAAAAATGAAATTACCTCAAAAATTAGAGACTGTTTATTATTTTGTAAGTCAGCAAACAATTTCAGCAGTGGGTCAAATAATTATTTCCCCCACTGTATATTATAGCAGTTTGTTTTTTATTTTTGTTTTACTGTAATGTTTTGACACATTTGAATCAATTACATTCAAAGCATCACTCTGTAATTTGGTGTCATAAGATTTGCTTTTTCAGTTCAATTTAGGATCTATTAATGTTATAAACACTAATTCAATGGTCACCCAGTCAGCCCATATTAGTCCTGTAAGATATACATCAATATAACCTCACTTGACCTGCTAAAACCACACTTAGATAGTCATACAGGTGATAAATAATTGTGGGTATGGTTTAATAAGGTTGAGAGAAGTGTTGATGATGCATTTTAAGTGACTATTGTGTTTGTTAGCATCATTAGCCTTACATTCTAAAGTAAAAAAAAAACATTATACCAATAAACATGTCGTCGCTGACAAACTACACATGGGATAAGTGAAAATAATGTCCATGTATTTTATTTTATTATTTACTTTATGTATTCGCATACTTTTTAACACGATGAGGTTTTGTTATAATCAAATATTATGTTCTGCTCTTTCTCATTATCCTGAGTGTTTATGAAACGACTCCTTTTTTACACTCAATTAATCCATGAATGCCTTCATATTTTACACACTGTGTATAAATCGAACCTGAGACGCAGTTCAAAGCATGTACTCCTTAAAACAGCTTGTGCTAAAGTAAACGTCCTCCTATCACACCTTGCCTTATCAACAGATTTCAGAATGATATATGTGGCTTCACTGCTCAGGCGTGTGTGTGTGTGTGTGTGGTTAAGATTAGAGTTGTGTTGTGCAGATCACGGCAGCATTTACATTCACTCATACAGAACCACATGGAAAGGAAAACACTACGTGATGTGATATGGGTGTGCGCGCGCGCGCGTGTGTGTGTGTGTGTATGTGTGTGTTCCCCCTCTCAGCCTCTGCTCCTTATAATAACACTGTGTGATGGATAGGGGGGCCTCGATGTTGTCTCGCACCATCAGATCTGCTCCTCTCCCCTTTCTTTCTCTTTTTCTCTCTTTTCTTTCTTTCTTTCTTTCTTTCTTCCTTCCTTCCTTCCTTTTTTTACAAGGAAGCCTCTCTCTGTCTTTCTTCTTCTCTCTTTCTTTGCTGTATTTCTTTCTTCTTTTTTCTTTTCAATTTTAGAGTAGCAGTAGGTCTCTCTCTCTCTCTCTCTCTCTCTCTTTCTTTCTCGCTCTCTTACTTAGTCTCTCCCCCACAGCAGTGACGCATAAATATCTGTCCTCAGATATAAACACATCGGTCACAACCCCGCGCGGAATTAAACAAGGAGAGCAGCGCGAGATTAAGAGCTGGTTTAAACGAGTAGAGGACACGTCACATCGCGCGCTCAGAGAGAGGGTCATACTGAAGACCCTCCGAGAGAGGGTCAGACTGAAGCCCCTCCTAGAGAGGGTCGGACTGAAGCCCCTCCGCAGGAAGATGTTGCACCTAACGCAGACGCCAGCACAGAGAAAAACACAGTAAACACGACACCGGATCAACTCCACTAAACACAGACCCACTTAACACATCTGTCTGCCTCTCCCTCTGAATCCTTTCTGTCTGAAATAAAACGTAAAAAGACTCAGAATGTGTCCAGTAACAACAGAACAGACAGAATTAAAAAAACAAATCAAATAATTTAGAATGGACCTGGGAAAAGTTAATTCCTTGTATCATTGTAAAACAACCAGAAAAGCGAACTTTTGTATAAACTTGTAAAGCCTACTTAACAAGCATAAAATATTACTTAAAGAAGTATTATCTACCATAATATAGTAATTATCTATCAAATAATAGATTTAGCATATAGGTTATTCTTTTATTATTTTAATGTTAGAGGTTCAATGACCTGCTGTTTTAAGGTGGTCCCGTTATTTGCCTTTCTGATGTAAAACACCTCTGGCGCCGACTATAAATGCACACAACTGCGCCAGTATCATCTTTAGTGCAGGTGCTTTATTTTTCCAGTTGAGAGACTTTGGCTACGCTGCTCATTGATAAGAAAGTTCACAAAAGGTCAGAAAAAAAGAAAAAAGCAAAATAAACACAATCTAACCACCCAGATCGACAAAGGTCAAATAAGACTAGCAATCTGCAGCTTTTGTCTTGTAACGGTACAAACCAGACATTTTATTTACAATATAATGCTGTCTTTCGAAGAAAACGTAAAAAAGAGGAAATAAAAATATAGCACGAGGCATTTGGAGGCGTCACCGAATGCTGAAGCATCAAAATGATTATTAAACCATCTAAATAGAGCCACTGTAGCTATACATATCGACGCGGATCTCCCTTGAACCAGCAAGGAAAAAATGTGAATTAAATACAGGCGGCTGTTTTTTTCCAACACTGCTTGTCCTGTTCCTCCTTTCTTGGCTCCTCCTCGCGCCATTTGAACGGGAGGTGACGTTTCATACACGAGAGAATCGATCAGTTCAGCTGTAAATCCTCTCAGGACGCGGTGGTCCCACATAACCTGCTGGAGTTTAGCATGTCCTTCAGATCACTGTCCGGTTTACCAGCCACCATAAAGGGCCATGTCTAAGGAACAGAAAACACAAAAGTTATAACAATATTCATCTATTCATCCCTCTCTTTCTCTCTCTCTCTCTCTCTCTCTCTCTATCTATCTCTCTCTAATAATAATAATATATATACATATAACATGATATAATTTGATCAGAACGTTTATCATCATCATCGTCATTATCATCATCATCACGTAAGATATGCCTATTTGAATATAATGACTGTGTGGAAGGAAAATCCACGTCAGCTGAAATTCTCTGGAGGTTAATGGTGATATCTGATTTCGTAAAAAAAATGGTCCACATGTTCTCTGACCTTGTCTGAGTAAATATTTAAAAGTAAATTAATTTATCTAAATCGTGCTATTTTCGTTTTCTTTCACGTTGAACCAGTAACATTAGACTACTGATTTTCAACCACATAACAGAAACTACAAATGTGACTGTGACTAAAAGCGTGAAAACTGCATGCAATCCAAGAAAATCAGCGACACAGTAAAACGTACATCCAGTGTAAAACTCTACAAAAATGCATGCGGAACCTTTAGAAATGTATCATACATAACATAATTGTTAGATGTGAATGAACGGAAATGCTAGGAAACAGAGCCTAGTTCTGTACTAACAAACCAAGAATAAATAAATAAACAAATATAGGCATTTGCTCCGCTCTGTTCATCCGCTACTTGTCATTTAACATTTTAACCTGTTTCTTCATTGTGTCTTTTACTAACTTCCATTAAGCTCAACAGAAGAATAATCTGTTACACCGCTCATTCAATTAACTTCTGTTGGTAAAAAAAATATAAACTGTGTAGTTATGCATTAATAATACATGCAATAACCATGCAACAACTGGTTGTGTATTTACTGCTAAAGATGGGGAACAGTAATACAAATTACTCATGTTTTTCAACTGTATCCCAATGTAATTACATATAATAGTAAAAAAATATATTATATTATAATACATGTTATATTATAATATGCTGTATTATAATCCACCTGTAAACCGAATACATCAGGAGTTGCAATAAAATTATTAAAGTATTACTGTACGCAATAAAATAATTATATTAAGCAATATAAAAATAGATAATAAATAGGTAAAGCAAAGCACTGTAAACTGATTAATTATTTTTTACAACAACGAATAATTTTTCACAACAGTTAGTTTCATGCCCTAAATGCACAAACAATGCTGTACACACGTCTTTCTGTCTAAAGACTAGCAATGAAGCAGTAAATGCCTCTGTGGTGAATAATGACCTTGATCATGGTTGATCAATAATGTGCATATATTTATAAATTTAAGAGGTGCTCCACGTGAGAATCTGTATATCTGCCAGCGTTCAGCTGATAGGACCACATATGTGAACACGTGGCCCTCAGTGAGAAATATTCTTCACCCATCGAGCCACAAATAAATGTGCATTACAAATAGCGGTATGTTTGGCCCCAGGTGCGCCCTGGCTACCACACAAATGCGTGTTTGTCCAGCACACATGTAGCGGTGACCGGCCTTCAATTAACTTCTTCCTATTTTGTAATCATCTTCTTTTCTATTCTATTAAACGTTTTCGAACGCTTTTCATTGTTGTGTCTGTGACGCAGTACGCTGCAGTGCCTTTTAGGTCTTAGCTTTGCTTTTTAACATGAGAACTTCGAAAGATTTTAAACAATGTTAGTTTTGTCACTCGATTACTGGATACACGCATTTCTGGGCATGAAACGATTTGGGAATGCTTTTTAAGACCTTTAGAGCTGTTTTTAGTGTTATGAGTGCATTGATGTTTGCGTGCAGTGTAGTATGAGAGAGATACCGATAATGTGAATGTATATATATATGTGTGTGTGTGTGTGTGTGTGTGTGTCTGCACGCGCGTATGTACCAGGTTAACAGGATGAACGTAGCCGTTCTCGTGCTTGTCGCTTGCGAGGATCTGCCGCAAGTGCGCGATGTAACTCGCGGCGAGACGCAGGGTGTCCAGTTTGGACAGTTTGGTGTCCGGCGGGACCCACGGCAGGGTGGTCTTCAACCGCGAGAAGGCTTTGCTGAGCACGCGCATGCGCGCCCTCTCTCGCGCGTTCGCCGCGTTCCGCTGAACCTGCTTCCCTTCCTGCGGCCCTGAGGCCGCCGCAACAGCAGCCGCACCGTCGGTTCTCCGTGAGGAGGCCGTCCTGCGCCGTTTGGCGGCGCCCGCGCGCGAAGGACCCCCGTCTCCCGCGCTGCTCTCCTCTGCGCTCTCCGACCCGCCGTGCTCCCCCTTACCGCCACCGAGCCGCAGCAGACCGTCCAGAAGATCCGCCTCATGCAAATCATCCGCGTCACTCAGGGAGCCCGTGGACATGACCGGCGCCCGCGAGCACAAGAGCGAGAAAATACTCTTTTACAACCGCTTTAGACACGGTTCAGAGACAGACAGAAAGAGAGAATTAAAAGAAAATTAAAAACAAAAACGCGTGTGTTCTACCGTAATAATTAAAAATAACTAAAACGGTAAGTATCAAAAACTTCACCGAGCGCGTCACCGCACCGCGCCAGCGTCACCATGGAACGCGTGGACTAGCACCGAGGTTCCACACGCGGAGCCGTCCAGCGCGCGCACTGTCCGAACGCGTTCTTTATTTATGTTCAGCACTCGGGGGGTGGAGACACGAGTGCGTGAGATTTATTTACTTTATTTTTCCCACCCGTATTCAGACAAGCCACGCCCTGATTGGCCCCAAGAAAAACCCTGTAGTGACAACTGAGGTACCCCAGTCACGTTTATATAATAATAATAATGCCGATAATAATAATAATAATAATAATAATAATAATAATAATAATAATAATACATTTTATTTATATAACACTTTATATTTTGCACAAAAATCTCAAAGTGCATACAGATAACAAAATAACTATATATACAAATAACAAAATAATTAAATAGCAGGATGTTCATGGCAAGAACCCCATGAACTACAGCCGAAGAATAAAGAAAGAAAGAAAGAAAGAAAGAAACAGAGAGAGAGAGAGAGAGAGAGACAGAGAGAGAGAGAGAGACGCAATTACAGGAGGGGTTTTTCTTAATACGGGTGGGGATTTAAAAAGCGTCTTCTAGAGAACAGGCAACTCTGTGAACCAGCACCATATAGGATTCAGTACGTAAATGTAAATAAATAAATTGCACATAAACATAAGCATGATACATGTATAAATAACAAAGGACAGATTGTAGTCAATAATAACTATAAACGCATAGACTGTATGAACAGAGAGGTTAAAATAATGGAGATGTTTGTAAAGACTCGTGGAAAGATGTGCTCTCCTAATGCAGGACGTACACGACTCTTCAAATACAGAGAGGATTTATCACATATAGAGAGAATATGACAAATAATATGACAACAATACAACAATAATTAATTTTCACCACCGTGCCGAAATACGCAGAAAAAATATGACCTATTGAATTTCAGCAACATGTTTACTAAAGTCTGTGGTTCACATAATAACAATATGTAACCAGTATAATAATCATATAATACAATGATAGTAGCTCTTATTGTTTGTAATTTGAGCTGTTATTTAGAGTGTTGATTTGACCTTTCTGTTAATTTAGATGTACATTAATTTATAGATTTTGTGTAAATGTATGTTTATACATTTGAACTGACCGAGCAGGTGCCACGCGACTATTTTACGCGCGCTTCAGGTAGCTATTGGTTCATGACCGCGCGTGCTCACATGATCCTGCTGGCGCCTCCGGAGGCGCGCGTAAATGGATACACCAACTCCCCCTCCCAGACACTCCCGATTCGCCAAACACTAAACACCCTCCTCCCAAACACCCCGCGCAAGCCAAAACATCCCGACCTGCGCTTCTCTGTAGGCCTAAGTGCTGCAGCACGACAGTGATGATTGCTATGGTACACGTGTGTGTGTGTGTGTGTGTGTGTGTGTGTGTTTGTGTATACATGTATGTATGTGTACAGGTATTTGTGTAAATGTGTGTGTATGTATGTATGTGTTTATATGTATAAGTGTGTATGTACATGTGCATTGTGTGTAAATATATGCATATGTGTGTGTATGTATGTATGTGCATGTGTGTTGTGCATGTAAATATATGCATAATGTGTATGCTTGTGTGTATGAGGTGTGTGTTTGTGTGTGTGTGTGTGTGTGTGTGTGTGTGTGTGTGTGTGTGTGTGTGTGTGTGTGATGGTATGTTTGTCATGAGATGGTGCTTACAGGAGATCCGTGATGGTCCTCCAGAGATCTGATCTCTGACCCCTGACATCTTGGACTTCCGGTGTCTTTGAATCAGCAGCTCTTCTCTCCATCAAAACACTCTAAACACTTCTAATCCTACCACAGAATGCCGGACAGAGACAGGCCTCATTAGTGAGTTTGAGGTGAACTGAGGTGGAAATGGCCTGTTTTTCTAGGAGAACCTTAATGTTTTTGTTTGTTTTATTTTGCAAGTCAACAACATCCTGAAATGTCTGTTTCTGGCTAATGTTCACACTGAAGTATAAAAATGACCTTTCCATTAATAGGTTTTATGGGCAACCAATATATGCTTAAATCCAGTGCAGTTGCAGCCTAATTATTTTCATTTCAAAGATGTTTTAACTGAAGCTCCTCTGACCTTTTCAGTTAAACATGACATGAAATACTGTATGATGCCAACAGTTTTTTTTGACCCAGCTGAGGGGCTGGATGTGGTTTGAACAGGTTGAAAGAAGTTTTATAGAGGTATTTCAATAGAAATTATGTGGTTAATAGGGTGATAATTAACTTCTAATGCCTGTTAGCAACATAAGCTTTTCAGATGCAGTTCTAAACTAAAAGGCAACATCTGGACATGCCTTCGGTTGCATTTGTGATGCATGAAAAATTGTCCAAATGTGATTTGGCAAATTATTAATCAAAGCCAACCAAAAGTGCATTTCACATACAAAGGAGGAAAATCACGAATACACTATAGGCTAGTTTTCCAAACTCAGAGTAAGACTAAACCTATACTATGTGTTATTCCACTGGTAATCCTAATTAGATTTTAGTTTAAGACTGAAGAAATGAGAATCAAAATTAGTATCAATATCAGAAAATGTTAATGATCCTTAAAGCTGATTATGTTACGGCTACACAGTCACACAGAAACACAGACGAGAACAATATAAAATATCATATATTATGAAGTAAAAATAAAATTCTCCATATTATACTCTGTACTATACAGTATATCTATGCTATATACACATCATGGCACAATATGTTCAAAATTTGTGGACACGTGCTTGTCTGGTATTTCTTCTTACTAATTGTGAAGGTATTTAAGGGGGGTTCGTCTATATGCTGGAACATTGCTGTAATGATTTGTTTGCACTGAGCAACGAAACCATGAGTAAGGTCAGGTACTGATGTTGAATGATCAGTCCTGGAACACAAATACTACTCATTATACTCATTACTCCAAGAATACACTTCTACTGCTCCAAAGCCAAATCCTGGAGGGCTATTCCCCTCTGACTGATGCTTAAACATGATGACCTAAGGCTGTGTGGAAACTCAAGAGATCTATGATCTACTGACAATGCCTTTCTATGGAGAATAGAAATACAAATGTATTTGTGTATGTGCACAACTAAACACCAGTGTCAGCCACAGGTACACCATTAAGTACCTCAATTCACTGATTGGCAGGAGGGTTTGAATGAAGTGTTTGGGTTTAAATTGTCATCATTATGTGCAATATATTACTATTATGTCTTGCCATGTGCAATATCGTGCAATTTCTTACTGGGTGCTTAACCCTCATTATTATTTTCAACATATTTTTATGTGTAATAATCTTACCATGTGCAATATTACTACTTAAGTCCATATTAATTATCTACTGCTGATCTCTATTATGTGCAGTAATAGAGCCATTATTTGTGTTACTAATTAAGTACTTAGCAGTATGTTATTTATCAATAGTATTTATACTCTTGATAAAGCAATGTGTTTTCAGTACAGAGTATTTTCAGAGGATTTCTGCAGAGATTTTATTGGACTTTTATTTAACTGTCTCATATTCTTTTGTCTCAGTCTCTTCTGTCTCTTCTGCAGTCATAACAAGAGCAAGTTTTCTGATTCTGATTCTAATAGTGTAAGTGAACAGGCTGATCTGACTCTATGAGATGGGATTTCAAAAATTCTAAATGACTGTCTACACTTTAATATAACAATGTAAAAAGCCTTCAATGGAAATATAAGCCTGACCTGGTCTCTTCACTTGTGCAAGGTGGTTGAATAAGAACAGTGTGCTGTCAGTAAAAGGGTGTAAGGTAAAAGGACATTTGGTAAACACCCTTATCCAGAGCGACTTACAATCACTAGTTACAGGGACAGCCCCCTGGAGCAACTGAGGGTTAGGTGTCTTGCTCAAGGACACAGTGGTAAAATGTGGGGGTTTGAAACTGCAACTTTGTGGTCATCAGCTTCACAGGTAAGTTTTTATGCATAAAGCTATTACCACCCCACCTGTAAAACATGACCACTGGCAAAACATACCACTGGCAGGTATTTAAATGTGGACACAAGCCCACATAAGGAAAGCCTGAACATGCTGCAACCCACAGGGATGTGAATAAACGAGAATGTGAACATAGTCAGAAGAGAAATTGTGTGAGAGGGTCAAACTGCAAAGTTATTTTATTAAAGTGATCTCTCTTTCTCCTTCTCTCTCTTTGCTCTCTCGCACGCTCTCTCTCTTTCTCGTGGGTGGGCTAGTCAAAGGAAAATAAAAAGGGATGTAAGATTGATAGACTCTTTCTGTGTTATATAGATAGCTTAAAATAGCCCCCGTGTTCCCAGTGCACAAATCCAGTCACAGCTCTAGGTCTCTCTCTCTCTCTCTCTCTCTCTCTGCTTTTACTTTTCCCTTTAACTCCACAACCCTGGAGAAGGACAGTCAGGTTCATTAATTACAGACTTTATTGTTCTAAAGCACCTAGACCAACACTGTATGAAACATACATTATTCATGCATAAACACAGTTATATTTAGTGTCATAAACATGCAAACAAGGTAGGGAGTGTTACTTCGAAAAAAATTGTCTCTATTGTGCTGATTATCTCTTAAAATGTTGTGTAATCTGTAACCAAAAAGTTATAACATTATAGACACTCTAGTAATATAATCAGATTACTTCAGTGCCTATTTCAGTGCTTTATTGTTTAATTTATTGTCTAAATTTGATTTGAATTTTAGAATCGAAGAGAATAACTATGTAAACTATTAACCAAACACAAGCAGGAAATCCCCATTCTTTTAGGCAACACCTTTTTCCAGTTAACATAGCATATACATGTTACTTAAACACATTTGTTGGTGTTAACTGTAAATTATTCTGCAGGCAAATGTCTACATTTAACAAATGTTTACATTTAAGACATGGTTAGCTTGGTGTTAATATAACATTTCAAACTAAGCATAAACGTTATTTAGCATAAATATAATGATTATAACCAAAGACCCCTAATGAACACTAACTGATTTGGTTCAGTATCTGTGTTATTTCACCAAATTCTCACAGAGAACCTGGATTGAAAAGTCATAAATAGGATGTTCACATCAGTTACAGCAAACAAGAAACAAGATAACAATAATAATATACTGCATGACTGTGTTTATTAGTTTTAATATTCCATTAGTGAGAGGCACATTGGAAGAGGACTACTGCGTGAACTCCACTTTGTCCTTTTACCTACTATACTGATTTCTTTGATAGACATCAGTCATTGGTCACTGGTCTTTTACTGTTTCTAAAACACTTACCTTTTTCTCCTCTGACCCTTGGTTCCAGTTTGTTGGTCCTCCTAGTTATACTGCCAATGGTTCCATCAAATAAGCACATTAAGGAATAAGACCTGGGTTCTAGAAAGATGGTTCTTGGAGATGGTTGTTGCAAAAACACCAAATTAATTAATTAATTAAAATGTATGTATGGGTTCCAGACTAATGCATATTATTCTGGATAGTGCAAGTTCATTTTGAAATTTTGGAGTATATTATATCGATTATTTAATATATTATATATATATTATATTATATAATATATAAATAGTGCTGCACGGAATTTTCTTGTTAAAAGAGTTCATAATTTTCATATAAATAAAATATCGCACTACGCTTTCGTCTTACTTTTAGCAATAACTGCATTGATGTGATATTTTGTTCATGAGTAATTAAATGCTTTACACTAAAGAATGAGTAATTAAAGGGCTTTCTGCCATCAGTGTGCGATATAGAGGAACAGGTGAGGGGGTGATGGTGAGGTTAATATTCTAAATGAAGGCAGCATGATGAAGGAAGGCCGGTAGAGAGGGCAGCAGAATGTGAGTCCTCCTGAGCTTTAAGGGAATACTGCTAATTAGCCTGACAAGGTCAGAGGTTATTGAAACTGGACACTAACAATCCAGCATCCAGAGAAGAAACTGAAAACACACACACTTAGACACACATACACACACACACACACACACACACATACACACACAGGCACAAACACACACACACACACACACACACACACACACACACCACACCCCACACACACACACACACACACACACACATACACACACAGGCACAAACACACACACACACACACACACACACACACACACACACCACACCGCACACACACACACACACACACACACACATACACACACCACACACACACACACACAGGCTCACACAGGCACAAACACACACATGCACACAAACAGGCAGGGCACTCACTAAATGAGCAGCATGACGGACTGTAGCAACGGGCAACTGCACACACACACACACACACACACACACACACACACTTCCTACTGCCTCAGAGAGAATAGATTAACAGAAAATTGATTAAAAAAAAAAATCACTCTCTGACACCCTATCCAGGCATGCTGTGCTGGTGTCAGTTTTTTTTTCAGGTCATAGAGGATAAGAGCAGCAACAGTTTGAGAAAGATATATAGTGCAGTGTTAGAGTTCTGTCACACAATAAAGACCAGAGCACAATGACCCAGAAAACTGTCATACCCAGTGGTTGGTTAGTCTGTCATACCCAGTGATGGATAGTGAGTTACATTTTCTTAAAACTGTTGCATATATGAGATGTGTTTCTAGACTGTAGGCGGGTTTCCATTGTTATAATGTTCTATGTTCATACTGAGGGGTGTTATAATAAGACATTTTACCCCAGTCTAATCATGTCTCTGGTGCATTATCAAGTAAAGTTTTACTTGCAAATCGCTGAAAATTTTATTAGAAACTTAAAGTCATGCATGATCTCTATCTAAATTGACTATTAGTACTGAAACTGACTAGTTGATTCTCTGCCACACATGCATTCTTTCATCACAATTAACTTAGTAGAATGTTAGCATAAAGAGAATGAGAAGTGTAACACACTTTCTTTAGAGTCAGTATATAACATTAAGTTTCTAGTTGAAAATGCTGGCCTGGACTCTGTTGCTGTGTTCAATTAAAACTAGCGTAAACATGATTAAACAAAAAACCTACACCTGATCCATGATAACAGTGTGACCTTTCACATAAATACAAAATAAATATATCAGAAATTTAATGTCCCAATGAGTTGAATGGTTGCTATGAAACAAAGCATTAGTGAGCAGAGCATGAGTTGGAAAACTTTGATAGATCTTGGGTCCTGTCCACACGTACACAGGTATTTCTGAAAACGGAGACTTTTCTATGCGTTTTGGCCTTTCGTCCACACGTAAACGGTGTTTTGTGCCAGTGAAAACGTAGGTTTTTAAAAACTCTGGCCAAAGTGGCGATTTTTGAAAACTCTGTTTCTGATTTTGAAAAATTGACTGTGCGCCACTCATATAAGATCATCGTATGCGCCTTGGTTGTCAGCTAAAATGTCGGATGTGTACAAAATACTGCAGCTCTCGACTGTGTTAGAAATGTTGGTATGTTTATACTCATGCGGAGTTACTGTCCATCTAGTATGAAGGGCAGAGACATCAGTCAGCTTCGGATGCTATTACATTAGACAAATTCACTGTCTCTGCCCTGCGCCTGCCGCCAATGTCGTCGGCGGTTTTGGAAGAGACCTGGGGGGTATTCCATGAAACAGGATTAAGGGAAAGTCTGGCTTATTTCAAAGGAAAGTAAGTCAGACTTTCCCTTAATCCTGTTTCATGGAATATCCCCCAGTTGGAACAGCGGTTGGTGGTTTACTTTTTGCGCTACTGTTTGTCTACCAGAAACAGGTAATGATGCTCCCCCTCCAAGGCTTCTGATTGGTCACCAATCACTGTGATTGCGTGTGGACAGAGATATTTTTGAAAACGTGCTTGTGTGGACGCGGTTTGATTTAAAAACGAAAACAGAAAATCTCCGTTTTCAGAAATACCCATGTACGTGTGGACATGGCCTTGATCTCTCTCTCTCTCTCTCTCTCTCTCTTTCTTTCTTTTTTTAGAATATTAAGGTTACTTCTATATTACATTCCATTGTATCTGTATTGCTTTGTTATGGCCAATACTTCTTGTGTGACATATTATTTAATTTAGATCAAGAGAAGGACAGTACAGAAACCTTCTGAGTGGCAGATGCTCAAAATTCTGTTGTACTGGGCCTTCGAGAGATTTGTTGACTGGAGGGATTGTCTAAATAGTTTGTCAATGGATGTGGAACACTAGCCTCCCCAAAAAGGGAACATTTTAGAAAGCTCTCCTCAAGCACACTGTTCTAGATTGCTATCCTTACTCACAATATTGTAAAATGTTTGCCGATTCCTACGGTTCTATAACATTCTCCTCATAGCTGATCAGCCCTATAAACTCACTGTGCAGGTGTTTCAATAAGAGGATTAAGGATTAACTACCCTTCTGATTACAAACAAAGAAAAAAAACATGACACACCATGAGAGTCAGTCACCCCTTTGACAAATGACCCCCATCCCCATCTGTTGTTGGTGACAGTTGAGACTACCAGGCCTCATTCTCAGTTTAGCAGAGGTCCTCCTCATTCATTGATTACATTTTTGCCTGTAAACATTTTATTTCAAACATTGTTTGGACTGTTTGTTGCAAATAAAAGGGTAGTAAGCTTTTGAATGAACAGAAGTACAAGCAAAAGCCACACCATGCTGTGTTAAGATTTTTACACTGTTTTACATATTTCATCAATATTCAACCTCTTGAAGCCTCATTGATCAGTAACTGATGATCCTGTAACTGCTATGAAAGTAATATGTATGTTTTGCAGTCATGTGTGTTAACCCACATATGCATCCTTACAGACAAAGTGCTCATATAAACATCACACTGTTGAGTGAGATTAGAATAGAGGAGGTTTTGAGTGAGAGTGTGTGTGACTCAGAAGGCCAGCGAAGGTTTCAGAAGGGACACACATAGGACAAGGAGGAGGAGTGAACAAGAAGTTAGAAGGTTGTCGGATGTTATCAAGATGCTTTGCAGCTGCACCGTGTGTGTGTGTGTGTGTGTGTGTGTGTGTGTGTGTGTGTGTGTGTGTGTGTGTGTGTGTGTGTGTGTGTGT
>JBBPDH010192223.1:0-16470 GCA_037974565.1 Clupeocharax schoutedeni | reverse complement strand
ATTGGTTAATGATTAATACGTTTTACAGACCCACTTGGAGACTGACCAACATCATCAATTTCTGAAAAAAAAAAAAAAAAAACAAGACCAAAAGTGGAGTTATGAGGTTTCTGCCCGACAGCAACAATGTGCAATAAATGAATGAATAAATAATTAAATTTCTTGCTAGTATTTATTTAGATAAACAAAACTTCCATCATTCCAAGTAGAATGATCAGTAAATATAAAACTATATCCACTATAAAAACTCTCCAACTCAATGACTCTACTGGAAATTAAGGTTACTAAATAGGAATAGAAAGGCCTGTGAGGTTCTTACATCAGAGAAATAGCTTCAGAATAGCTTCCATATCTTTAATTACCAAAGCAGTCATTAGGTTGGATAATGGTCTGATGGAAACTTCGAACCTGGGCAATCCTCCCTCCTACCCGACCCCCCTCCTCCTTTGTTCTTAAAGTAATTACTTCTGTCTAGATTTATTCCATTACCAATAATTACTCTTTAATTGCTTGCAGGAGGCATAAAAAACAGATATATGCATGTGTTCAAACACACACGGATGTGATAACAGCGTGATGTGAGTTAGATGTCAGTTGGAATAACACTGTAAGCAGTGATTTAATGACCCATTTTACAATAGACACCCTAGGTCCTTGTTTTGTCTGAATATGAATGTTGAATGCTCAGTGAGAGTTGTGTGTATATCCAGGCAGGATGTATATAATATTCTTGTGATGAAAGCAATAGGTTTAAAAGGAAGCTGGGTTTTGCCCTCGAGGACAGTTTTCCCCTTAACTTGTTTATTTGGGAAATCCTGACTCTCTTTGACCTGATTATGTAGAAGCGTTCAACTCCATTAGAGGGTGTGTGTATGTGTTAGAGAGAGAGAGAGAGAGACTTATAGAGGGCAAATTAACTTACACACACATGCATGCACACACCTACACACGTTATGACTCAAGGTGTCCAGAGCAAGCATAAAAGAGTTCCAGGCCAGTGCACTTTTCTTGTGCTTCTCCTGCGGAGTGGTTTTTCTGGAGGCCCTTGAGAGATGCCGGAGAGAGACTATTAATAGAGGAGTCCACAGTCAATCTCTGACAGTGTGGGTTTTTTTTTTTTTCAACAACAAAATTAAGTTTTGTTTCTGTGTAGACAGTGGAACCCAGGAGTTGCTTATTTCTCTGTGGTACTGATGATGATTTTGCTTGCTGTATTTACAGTACAAATTCCATAATTCTGCTCACGGATTTCGTCAGTTCATATCATAAGTATTGGTCCATTCTTTTAGAAATGTTTACCCAATAAAAAGTAGTCGTTTGACTGAGCCAGATGCCCATTTAAATAAATAAATAAATAAATACATACGTTTATCGGGGAGTCGATGCATGGATGAACACTTTGTATTCCAGACTGACAGTTTGGTGAAAGCTGGCTTTGAAAAAGGTAATGTCTCTCAGGACCCCTGACCGCATCTGTCTACTTCCAGCCTGTTTGGCGTGAATTCAGACGCTGTCAACAATTTTACAAAAACAACTGCTAAATGGCAGTGATGAGTGCCAGTGGTTTTTCTAGGAAACGCTTGACATTTGTCCTTATTAAAAGCACAGCCTGAAATGTACTCTGAAATGTACCCCTCCAGCCAAACAGAACAAACTGGATCTCACTATATCAGGGATGACACCAATACCTACTATTGGTCCTGAAATAATCCAATCAGTACATTCTTGAGCAGATTGTGGACAAATGAGGAAAACAATCTGCCACAAATCTAGCCTTAAACATCACAGAACTGCATGACATAGCATAACATAAATTAATCTTTATGGTCGATTTATAGGTAGCCAGAAAAAGAAAAAAAAAATAAATGTGTCTGAAACACCTTTCCACATTTCACATACCGTCTGATAGGTACAGCTGTAAAATTATTTGCACTTTAAGATTTAATTTTGGTGTAGCTTGCTCCATTCATGTTGTTCCCACACTAATAAGTCCCACATTTAGCCCACATGTTTCTCAGTCATGTTTCTTTCTGAGCTTATATTTGAGCGTGTGAGACCCTGTGCCCTCCTCACAGCTAAAACAACATTTATATTAATTCTGAAGAATGAAAGAGAATGCCACAGTTTGTGCCATGGTAAATTAGTGCTTACCTGGAAAGAAATAACATGTACTGTACTTTAAAAGACAAGATTGAGATTGGTGGAATTTTCTGTATTATGAAAAATAAGGTGAATGTTTAGTTAAGTATAAACAGTTGCATGCAAAATTTTAAAAAATAAAGTTTGCTTTGTTAATTTTCTAAGTAAAACATTTTTTGGTAAACTTTTAACAGATTTGTAGTAATATATTCCTACATATTTTCCTGTTTTTAGCTCACAATTTATATTTCTTTGCAATGTATTAAAAAAATTATTACAAAAAATATTTTACATACTGTTTATGTAATTCAAATTGTATGTTTAATTCAATTTTTTTTTAAATGTGCATGAAAATGTACAGAAACATCTTCTCTGTATATAATTTATATTTATTTTCAGCTAGAAAATCAATAAAATGTGCAAGTGACTTTTTAGAAATCTTCTGTTATAATATTTAAAAAAAAATTAAATAAAATACTAAGATATTTACCCCGTATTCCGCTGTCTGGGGTATTTATGTTTTCGCGGAGGAGTGGGAGGAAGGTTGCCATTGTAAGAGAGATCTCCTCCACTGTTCGCAATACTGCAAGAAACAAATTCCTGACTTATTTAGATCTCGCCTTTCTTCCGAACAAGCACTCAGGAGAACCCATAATCATGTACAATTTGAGAGATGGATCTTTGCTAATGAGTCTTTGATGTAATGCTTTCTAGTTTGTTTTTGATCTGCACATGTTTGAATGCAACTGCTGCCACAAGCTGCGAGGCCTCATACCTGATCTAATGAACAAACCTGAGGAAAAAAGCTCTTTAGCCTTGCATGAAAAGGCAGATTACGAGAGAAACATAATTGTTTCTGAAACACCCATACACATACATAAAAGTACCCACTGACAGGAAATACGCATCATTTTCATCCTGTGTTCAGCTCACTCCCCCCCTCCCCCCCACCCCTTCTTGTTCTCTTTCAACATCTCTCTCTCTCTCTCTCTCTCCTCCTTCTGTCTAAATCTAATCCGATGTACAAGCTACAGTAACATCATTATATTGTTGGCGGCACCTGAGGTAAATTCCAGTGTTGTCTTTGAGAGGCACGAATTCACCGTTACCCAACCAATTTTCAGCAATTTTCTGCTGTCTTGTCGTGTCTGCTTGTTGAATGAAATCTGAATGAATCATAGCCACTGTCAACCACCTATATATTACTTGTGTGTGGGCAAGACTTAATGCACAATAGCTGACAGTAAACACAGATGTGACGTGGGCACGTGTTGAGTTAATCTGCTTTTGCTCACTTTGTTCATTTGACAGGTATATCTGCATTTTTCCCAGCATGTTCAAGATTCTCGCTGCCGCAGGTCATACATACATGATCCGTTTAAATGTTAAATGTGCTTCAACTATTTCTACGAACACTTAGGGGCATGTTTTGACACACGTAACGTTATTCAATGTGGATGTCACATCTGTTCTGTGGGAAAAATAAAAATAAATACTATTAAACTAGGGTTCCAACTCACTCCATAGCCTGTAAAATGTGAAGGGCTTGTGCAAGACCAGCGCTAATCTTAGCAAAATTATTATTAATGTCCAGTCCAGAGGAGTAGTATTTGACAAACTCTACATGTAAAGATGTACCAACAAGGTAAGTGTTTTATAAACCAGTGGCTGTCTAATGTCTAAAATGACGTTTGTACCGTTTTACATATTTAAATAACAGTCCTATTTGTGTGAACTTTAAATGATTTGAATTTTAAATCATTTAAAACTTTTAACACAATTATTTTGACATTTCCCAAGACTTGGCTCTCCTTGTTTCATGATACAGCTTCATAGCCTTGTCATCCTACACTCCAGTTACTGCGTAGTCCTTACTGCGTAGTAAGTGTTGCGTGAAACATTCCACTCCGTAACGACTATCGTTAAATGGTGATGGCCCTGGTAGCTCAGTAATGAAGTCGTAGCTTCCATATGGGTGTAAACAAACAACTCCAATCAATATTTGCACAGTCTCCTAATCAGTTTACAGGAAATATACTAGAGAGAGAGAGATCCTAATTAAGACTGCCAGGGGAGAGGGTCCCCAGTTAGTTGGTCCAAAAAGGCTTTGAAGCGAATGACTCTGTCGCTAACTGTGTGTGGAGATGGCTCTACCTCATTGCCAATAAATTGAAATTAGCTAACATAATGTTTGCACCAAAAAAAAAACCCCAAAAGCATCTGGGATTTGTTTATTACACATCCAGGGAGAGTTGCTATTAGATTCACATATTTGCACATTACCCTACACATTTGTCACAGGTGTGTGCATTTACATATATTCTACATTTTTTTATATTTCAGTCAAAACAAACACACAAACAAAACAACTGATTTAATAAAAGGAAGGAAGAAAAGGTTTGGAAATAATGATAGTAATAGATAATAATACATTTTATTTATAAGGCGTCTTTCAAGTCACCCAAGGACCCCGTGCAATAATTGAAGGAGAGACATCATTCGGGCACAAACTGATGGTGAGGGAAATTGCTATTGAGTTTATTTGGATTTGGATCCAAATAAACTCAATAGCAATGGATTTGCCCTTTGAATCATGCATCCAACCTTTCTGTTGATCGGGTCACTATCTCATATATGCTGGCTACTTTATCATGATCTATAGCAACATGCAAGGGCCAGTGTAGAAGAACTGGATCCTGCCACGTAGGGTAGCAGACGTAGCAATTAAAATACATTCTTTCCCTGTAAACAATGTGAAATTGGTGACATATGAATAGGCAGTTCATACAGCAATTTAGACCACTTGTTTTCAAAGGCGAATTTATTTTAGGGGAAAACTACCTTAGGATCTGTTTGCAATCATTTTGGTTATTTACTGATGGGACAACAATGTGTGTGTGTGTGTCTTGTTTTGGTATTTGTTTTGTTTGTACCTTGGGGCCTCTGAAATCTCATTATCTTTGAATTATCCCAGTTATTATTATTATATAAATTTTTATATCTCCTTCTGTGGTAATCTCCAAGGCTTTAATCATTGAAACTCATTCGGGGCAATTATCTGAATAAGTAAACTAATGACCAGATGCCAGATTTGAGTATGTGAAAACAGGATAATTAGCTTTAGAAGAGCGTCCATGGGGCATTAACGGAAAGTTTCACCCCATGTTAGCAAATAATTGGAACAATCGTCATGTGAGAACGCTGGCTTTGTAAGATTTAGCATGGTGGGAATTGTAATTGCTGTTTTCTATAACGAGTAAGGGGGGAAAAAATGAGGCATCAACCCTTCACTCTGGTCTTATAAAACAATATTGTGGACTGTTTGTGTATGATGTATTTCAAGAGGCAAATTTAAGCCTATTGTTTTTTTATAACTGCAGTGATTATTTGTCATAATATAAACCAGTGTAATTTTGAGGAGGGGGAAGGGGGTCAAGATAATTCGGTTTTAGATTACATTTTCTATCTTCACCTATTTGCAAAAATGATACATCATTTAGCACTAAAGAGCACTTCATAAAATGACAGCTTTCGTCTATAAAAGCTTCGCCTCCATATGCTCACATTTCCTCAGTCCAAAAGGCCTGTCTGAAACCAGGAATGACAAACAGTCAGGATCCCCACTGAAACAAACTGTTTATTAAATGAGCATTCCAGTTTTTTATTCCACGTTTTAATCTGCCACATCTTTATGTACCACAGATAATCATTTTGAGGTATTTTCCTGTGCACACAGTTATTAGTGTTAGCTTGGACAAGCCTGGACAAGTATTGAATTTAAGTTTCAATTTAGATTCAGTGTTTTATGTCAAGTTTAAATGAAACAGAACTGTGTTGTTGGTGGATGTTGTACTTCCGGGGCCAAATCAGAGATACCCAATCAAAGACATTTGCTTCTTTTCATTTTTAATTACCTTGTTGGGCTTTTTTCAGCAGTCAGAACTGAACCATTGTGCTTTCCCATTTGGCCAAAGCTGTGGTTATGCACTCCCTGCTGGTCAGCTCCCTAACCTCTGGAGCCCCATGCATTTGTGTGGTTTCCATGGTGATAAAAACAGCCCCTGATCAAAGCTCTGCATTTTGGAAACTATTTTGTCACTATGCCAACACTAGCTTAAAGACGCTACAAAAAACTAAACATGATATAAAGTGATCGTATACATGCTTACAATGTAAACTATTACTTACAAATAAAATATATACTCCACACTCCCAAATGTTGACAAAAGAAATGTTTGCACTACAAGGTCTCATTAAAAAGCTTTTCCAACCTCACAGTAGCTGTGAAAGAAAGAGTGTGAGGGCAATGCATAGATGAGTCAGTTTCATGAATGAATGTTTGGATAAAACAAATTTTACACAACAGCCATTTCATTATACCAACAAAGATCTTCGAATGAGAAATAAATGGGTCTTGTGGCTAGTGTTTAGCTAACATTGGATCACTGAAATAGTAAAGCATGTTTTATGTATATTTATTCATACATTTCAGCACCTTCCCACTAGCATCAATTGCATAATGCTCATTATCCAATATAGGTTCTTTTGGATTATTACGTTTACAGCATTTATCAGACGCTTTTATTCAAAGCGACTTCCATTCCCTACCTACAGGGGGCAGTCTCTCCCTGGAGCAACTTGGGAATAAGGGTCTTGCTAAGGGACCCAGTGGTGGTGCTGAAGGTAGGATTCAAACCCATAACCTCTTGGTCTGGAGGCAAGTATCCTACCCACTCAGTTACCGGATTAGTAGAGCCATTTTTTAAAAAGTTATTTTGAGAACCATTTAGAAAGACTTTCCAATTACCCAACCAAAAGACCTGTAATGTATTCGGATGGTTCATTTTACGGATCTATATAGTACCATCGGCTTAACCCTAGAACCATTTGGTGACATTTTAATTGACAATGTGGGTTGAAGGACATTAGGTTGAAAAACACTGGGGTATTCCTTAAGTAGCTAGCCTACCTCAGTCTTGGATCTAGCATGGAGGCTAATTGTGATCAAATGAGGTACCACAAATGTGATTATACCCGCCAGATCACCTTTAAGCATGAGCAGCCATCCTAAATGCTTCCAAATGGGCATAAACAGGCATGTTTAATGCATAAAGGAAGGACTTACAGTCAGGTGGAAGAGTTATTGGTGACAGCTTGTGGGATGTACCTGCCACTCTGTCTTAATCAGCCATGACTGTTCTCTCTTGCATCTTGCAGGGCCACAACATTAGTCCTAGGAGAGGTTTCACTCTGTTTCGGCTTCCAGCCAGCAGAGACAGGAATGATTTCAGAGCTTCACCAAGATCTTCACCGTATAACCCTTAAAAGTGATAGATATGGTGATAAAAAAAAGCAATAATTCATTGTAATTCATTATTTATTTAAACTCACTCAAATTAACTGATACATTCTAATGGTCTAATGGTTGATGCTATTGTCACTGCACAGGACCTGTCATTAGTTTTCATGATAAGCCAATTTTTCATGTCAGTTTCTGACTACATTTTGTTGTTCTTGGGTCAGTTTTGAACTAAAACGTAATGATGTGTTTCGGGTCAAGTTTGGACAGAATTGTGACTCGCTTGGAACCAGCTTGGAGGCAGACCAAGATGCTGTGTGTCTGGTTGAGTCAGTTTTGAAGAGAAGATTCTGTGACAGTCTGCTTAGTTCTGTTATGCTGTGTCTTGTGTAAGGGAAGGGGTGGACCCTAGGGCAGTACAGGGGGGGTGGAGGTAGCTCAGTGGGTAGGATACTTGCCTCCAGACCAAGAGGTCACAGGTTCGAATCCTACCTTGAGCACCACCACTGGGTTCCTGAGCAAGACCCTTAACTCCAAGTTGCTCCAGGGAGACTGTCCCCTGTAGGTAGAGAATGGAAGTCGCTTTGGATAAAAGTGTCTGATAAATGCTGTAAATGTACAGGCAAAAGGTTTAATAACACAAAGCAAAAACAAACATGAACAGAAATCCAATACGGCTAGGCTTGTGCTTCTAGGAACATGAAAAAACAAGCCAAGGAAAACCTCACATACAAGCAAGGGGAACAACGAGATACATCAGTTTCCAGCGTTAGCAACACACAGCATGAACTCAGGACAGGGATGAAGCATGAGCCTGCAAAAGAAACTTAAGAACAGACAGCATTAATATAAAAAACAAACGGGGAATAAACCAGAGCACATACAACACCAGAGAAAGACAAATACAGACTCACGGGACAGAGGTCAGGCTGGGCTTAAATACTGAACATAAATTAGAAACAGGTGAAACTCATAAGGATGTGATACGTGATACAAATAAAGCATGATGACTTGCAAGGGAGAAAGGGAGGAAAGGAGGTGGATTGGGATACGGGAAAAGCTGGGAACAGGGACAGACACAGAGACAGGAACGAAAATAGAAAGAGAACAGAATAATGGGGACGTGAGAAAAGAAATAAACTATAATGAAAAACGAATACTCGGGAGATGGGGAACGGATTCTACGGGGGGAGGGGGAGGCAACTGTGACAGGTTCGGACCTAAATTTCAAGTCTAATAAAATAGGAGATTGGATTATGATTTGCTTTTGATGGGAAGTTGTTGTTTTATTCGGCCAAAAAAGAAAGCAGAAAAGAAACTTGGATGCAAATGTGATTCCCTTTGTAAGTAAATGGATACATAACAACGCACTCTAGTATATTCTCAGTATGTAAGTGTTAATAGAAGTGATACATAGGATAGAGTGTCATTTTTTGATTGCTTGTTAGGGAGGAAAGAGTGTAGTACTCCAGAAAACAATTGTGTTTTGGTGTGCTGTGGGTTCTTGGCAGGAGGCGCTCAAGTTTGGAACTGCTTCCTTAATCAAGTCGGGTGCATTAAACTCGCTAGCGCATTGAACACAGTGACTTGCCAAGGTGTCTGTGCTTCGACTCCTCCTCGCCAAATTAAGATGAATCGGAGGAAGAATTTGGGTCTTAGGAGTGTCATTGCCAGTGTGCAAAGCTCGTTGCCTTTGTTGGGGTGAAATAGAGAAATTGAGAGACTAACTCACTGTGAGAGCGTTTTGTCCTGGAATTGCTCTGCTGGGAAAAAGCCAATAACAGTTCATACTTGGCCCATTTGGTCTCCACAATGCACCCTCTGTCTGCCTGACACTGCCGTTCTTTCTCTTCAGTGGAGCAGCTGTAATGATGTCCTACTGTTTCAGCAGGGCCAGTGATGGAACTCAGGTAGACATCAAGGTGACGTCAAACTGCAATGGTGAATGTCTGAGTGAGATTGTCTGAGGCTCTACACATATAATACAGAGAGAACTGAATTTATTCCTCAGATGTTAATGGCTAGGGCTTAATATTTTGGGGAAGATACCTTATGATTTTTCTGATGAAGATTGCGATTACAGCTTAAACGTGTTTATTTAATTCTGGACTGTATATTCATAAGCTTATTTTGAAAATATTTACATTATATTTAAAACTAAAGTCTTTCATACTGCTGTATCAATATGAAAGTGATTCACTGTTAAGCCATAGTTATCATAAAACAATACATCACCAGATGCTGTTTGAGAGCATTATGGGTAATCAGTACAGCCTAGAGCCTCATAAGAAAACAGCTATTTATGCCATCATCTAATTTTATTCTTTTTTTACCACCCTTTTGACATTTTCATGTTTCCATACCTTTTTAAAAAGATGTAAGGCACTTCTACGCTGATTCACAAGCAACAATCTTATAAATCAGACATGTTTGCCATGTTGATGTGGCTTAATTAGGTTTTCTAGAGCAACGTTAAATTGTGCAGTACGCTGGACTTGTGTCAGATATAATTCCTGGATAAGTTCCTAGAATTATCTATGTGGAAATGCCACAGATGATATGCGCACCTGCATCTATGCAAAACAAATTGTTACTACCCATTGTTAGCACAGGCTGTGCTGTAATTGCTATAATTGGACTTTACGCATATACCTGTACACCACCTGTTTCAGTTGATATAAAAAACACATTGTCTCAGAGTATAAACACCCAAGCTCAAATGATAAGACTGTTGCTGTTAAAATAATCATTCTGATCATGTTCTTACATCAACAATAACAAATTATGCATAGTTCCGAAATAGCAAATTGGAAAAAAAAGATAAACTCAGAAGCCTTTGATAAGATTTAATGCTGGAATGAAACCTTTTATGTTTCAGTGCAAGTTATTGCAGCAAGCACGTTTTGGATATTACATAGCACACATACATACAGTACATACAGTACAGAATATTTTCTAAGGAATTTAATTTTGACATTATGTTTATATTTATACTGGTCTTGTTTCTGTGTGATTGTGTAGTGAGTAGAGGTGGGCATAGATTAATTTTTTAAATGTAGATTAATCTCATTGTAATTTTTAGATGAATCTAGATTAAAATACCCGCCCCACAAAAAAATGATCCCAATGGCTGTTTTTATAGTGTAAACCATAAATATGCCTCCAAATGTTCTCCCAGATCACTTTAATTTCATTCTGAGCTCAGTTTAATACATTATCCTTAAAGAAAATGTAAATATTAAGCAGAGGTTTAAATACGAGGTTTAAATATGAGAGACAGACAGAGAAAAGAGAGAGATAGAGAGAGAGAGATACAGAGAGAGCGAGAGAGAGACAGAGACAGACAGAGAGAGAGAGAGAAAAAGAGACAGAGAGAAAGAGAGAGAGAGAGAGAGATGATCGCACGAACGAGAGAGAGACAGAGAATAAGAGAGAGACAGAGAGAGAGAGAGAGAGAGAAAGAGAGACAGAGAGAAAGAGAGAGAGAGATGATAGCACGAACGAGAGAGAGACAGAGAATAAGAGAGAGACAGAGAGAGAGAGAAAGAGAAAGAGAGACAGAGAGAAAGAGAGAGAGAGACAGAGAGAGAGAGAGAGAAAGAGAGTCAGAGAGAGAGAGAGAAAAAGAGAGAGAGAGAGATGATCGCACGAACAAGAGACAGAGAAAGGGAGACAAAGAGAGAGAGAGAGAGAGACAGAGACAGAGAGAGCGAGAGAGAGAGAGAGACAGAGACAGACAACTCATATTTTTAATGCCGTTAACGGCCCAGCACTAGTAGTGAGCTATGTCCTCTGCGATCAATAAAATTTTCTGATTCGGATTAATTTAAAGTAATTTTAAACCATTTGTGTTGGTCCATCGATTATGAAATGTGACATAATGTAAATTATTTTTCTTTTTCAAATGATAGGATACAAGTTGTTCCAACACTCTACTTTTATTGTTAAAGGCTCAATTAAGTTGCATAAAGAGCCTTGTTCAATTCACGTTCTTAGATAGTAATAATGACCATAGTTGGACTACTGTGTACATTTGTCTGATGGCTAAAACGTTCTTTATCTGTATCTCTAAGACACAGTTTAACTGTACTTTTGGTGCCACTGAAAAAAGGCATTCACAAATTTTTAATCAGTGGAGTTTAACAGATTTGTTGCCTTGGTAATAAGGCTTCTTGCCAAAATCTACTCTTTACATGCATTGCTGCCTTTGCTCAAGCTCCCTGAGTATGTGATTACAATGGCTGTGCTAAAGACGCTAATATGATTTTGAATTCGTCTAGGATGCTGAATGGGAAATTCTTTAAATAGTATTTAAATACATGAGTGCATTTAAGCTTGCGTCAAAACATGATAAGCTTGCGTCAGGCTGATCTTTCAGCCTGAGACTGTGGACCAGGCCCATTTTTGCCCAGCACTGGCCTTAGTTATCCTTGAGACTGATCAATTCATGCAGACAGCAGTCACTCCATGTCTGTTGAGCCAAGATTTCCAGATGCCAGACCTAATCAGCTCAGACTTGAGTATGTGTGCAGTTTCTATGTATAGTACTCAGTACAGCCTGAACACACACCTGATCTGCCCTTAATTGGATGCAGTGTCTGGAATGTCTGCAACGCTCCTGCAGTTCCTTTACTCAAATTTAGCTCATTTGTTCTCTGAGCACAGCATCAAATCAAATGGAATAAGGGGGCAACAGGTCACAAATTACACATTTGAGGCAAATCAAATCAGCAAGGTTTCTACAGAGTAAGGATGGAACATAAAGTGGACATTTCCAAATGGGCTATTTCAGCAGCAGCCAGGCTTACTGCTAGACAAAGCTGTCCTTGTGTTCTGATCTCCAAACCCTAATTACAATAAATCACATCCACTAGCTCAGTGAGAGCTGGCATAAAAGAAGGACAGGCAGTGGCCACTTTATGGGACCACAGTAAAAAAATCATGTGGGATAAAATGGCCATGGTGTGGCTATTTAGATTTTTAGTATTCCTCAGATCAGGCTCATTCTGTAGAAGGCTAACAGCTCTTTCAAGAGAAAAGCCTTGTCTTTTCAGTAGTTCAGATGCCAAAAAACATTTAGGACGCTTTTTAAATAGCATACATCCATGTATTTCACTAGTGCAGTGCATCTACAGCCCTTGTTTAAGATCTTAAGATCTCCTCTTTTATTTTTTCCTGGAGCAGGTACTCCATTTTGGCAGAAATGATAAGTGCACCTGCAACTGCTTGTCCTTCTATTCCTCTTCCAAAGTCGTCATTAATGCATCTCAAGTATAGCAATCTTTCAGCTGTTTCAAAGGTTGCTTTTCAGTTTTGTGCGCTTTTGTGACATGCAATAGTTACATAACTACTATTAGCTATGCACTGGAGATGCTCTTCTTATTTTCTTGATTATTATTATTATTTAGTGCTGGGCCGTTAATGGCGTTAACACGCATTAATGGCGTGAGATTCTTATCGCGCGATTAAAAAAACGTCGCCGTTACCAGCGTTTCTCAAACTATGGGCCGTGGACCGGTGCCGGTCCGTGAGAGGGTTCCTGCCAGTCCGCAGAGCCTTGCTTCTGCACCAATCAAAATTCAGGGGCATATGTGCAGGGCCCTGCAGCCCCAAAGCCTGACTTGACTCAAACAAATAAGTTGGAGTAACGCTGGTCTATACTACGCAAGCTATGATGAATTTCATCTTGATATTTCAGTGACTTGTCCGGTTTGCGCACGTTTTAAACCTGTCTCAGTCTCTCTGTGGAGGGGGTCTCACGCACGTTAACGCCAACCACGTTAAAATTGTTAATCCTTTTCCTTTAAGTTGTATAAGTTTTATGGTGGACCCTTCAAAGATCTAATTACTTTGTAGAGCATTTCCCACAGATGCTTGATCGGACTGAGATCTGGGGAGTGTTCAGGCAAACAGCTTTAAATCTGTCATGTTACTAAAACCATTCCTGAACAATTTTTGCAGTGAGACAGGGTCCATTATTCTTCTGAAAGATACAACTACCATTAGAGCATATTTGCCAAGAAGGAGTGCACTTGCCACAGTGTTTATATGGGTGGAATCTAGGTTTTCCCAGCAGATCATTGTCCATAGCATCACACTGCCTCTGCTGGCTTGCCTTCTTCCTGTAGTGCACCCTGGCGACACCTTTTCCCCTGGTAAGTGTCCAACGTGCAACAGGCCGTCCACATCATGTAAAAAAAAATGTTCAGACCATTCCACTTTCATTGCTCAGTGCTCTATTTCTCATGTGTACATGCTCAGACACTTTTGGCAGCATACAGGGATCGGCATGGACACCGTGACCAATCTGCTGCTCAGAATTCCCTCACGCAGCAAGCTGTATGTTCTGACAACTTTGGATCACATCCAGCATAAAAACTATTTTCAGCTAACCTTCCCTCTCGACACACATCAGTGCACCTTGGGTGCCCATGACCCTTTTGCAGGTTCACTGGTTGTCCTTCCTTGGACCACTTTTAGAAGGTTCTAACCACTGCATATCATGAAGTCCCAACAAACTCTGCTGTTTTAGAAATGCTCAAACCCAATCGACTAGCCATTGCAAGTTGACCCTGTCCATTTTTCTGCTAACAACGCTTCAACTTCTAGAACTGACAGTGGACTTTCTGTCTAATATATCTAACAGCTTTTGTAAAGTAAAGTGTTTTTTTTACTCTTTACTTGGAGTCTGCACTGTACAAACCTTGCAGGTTAAATGAAAGGTATAGCATTGTTTTCACAATGAATGGACAATTAGAACTTCCATATCTTTCGTTATAAATGAGGGTTTTTTGGAGATACAAAGTTTTGTTTATTCAGTTCCAGTGTGTGTCAGAAGGTTACCATTTCCAAAGCTCTCCTGGAGGAAGGCCAGTTTTTACATTTGCCATCCAATGCTGTTTTTAAATAAGCAATAATGCAGTTAATTAAATCAGGAGCCACTGGTTTCATTTAAAGGCATATGATCTGAGTCAGACATGCATTTCAAACAACAACAAGAATAACAAACATATTGTTACACAAATCGGGGGCAGCTGGTGGCCGAGTTGTCACGGTGTTCGCCCTGCGATCAGAAAGTTGTGGGTTCAAGACTGCTAGGTACCTCTGAGGTACCCCGAGCAAGGTACCGTCCCCACACCTCCCCGGGCGCTGTGTTCCTGGCTGCCTGCTGCTTCACTTAGTGAATGGGTTAAATGTAGAGGTTGAGTTTCGTGCTGTGACGTGTTCACATATGAAAGAATGGTCACTTTCATACTTATTATATTTTCTCAGGACTTTATATATCAACCAATTACCGAGTTTTGGAGTGACTGTTCTGTCTTCCAGTTTGTTTTTGGTGCTGAAAAATGAGTGAAGCAGAGTAGAGCATTCAGGCTTTGTTGAAAAACCCCAAATATCCAGCAGACGCAAGTCATACTGTCTGAACATGTTGGCTGAACAGCGCCTGATAAGGATGGATGCTAGCTTTGGGGCTCACTGTTTCTCCCTGAACTCCACAATGTTGGTCATGGTTTGGGGCATGGTCTCTTGCACGCAAGAGAAGACAATGTTCTTCTAAGTCCAGCTCTAGCTATGAAAAACCCAGGAAGTGGAACATGAAAGCCCCTCAGAACCAGTGGCCCTTATTCCCTTTGATTTCCCATCAGACATGCAGACCACAGCATAAAGCTGAAGGCACAGAGAAATAAAAAAAACCAAGCAGAAATGCTGAGTGGAACAGGGATATAGTGCAGGGGAATGCGGAGATAGTAAATAACAAAACAAGCGAAGGAAAGGGAAGTGATGTGAGGAAGAGATGGGATGAATAATCAATAGTTTGAGGAGAGAGAAGTCAAGAATTGGAAATGAGTTGTGACCACTGTAGACCTGCAATGATGAGACAGTTCAAATTATTGACTAAAATCTACCTTCTTAGTGAAAATCAATGACTTGTTAGCAGCTTGCATGATCTGCATGATGATTGTGAAAGAAGTCTTCATATCTCTGAAATTGTTGTTCAGTTACCAGATTGGGTATTTTAGTATTAAATAAATAATTGTTAGATAAAAAACGGTCGATTATCTGATTACTAGTATAATCAATGACAACAGCCCTAGGCTATTGATAGACTACGCAAAAAAAAAAAAAACCTGCTTCCTGACCTAAAAGGATATAACGGTAATATAATAAGACATGAAATAGGAAGTTATGCAGTGGAATGAGAGCAACAAGTCTATCTATGACCTAATGGAAACTGAAGCTGGCTCTTCAAGCCTGGGCAGGGCCCATTAACAGCTGAAGTTGGTTGACTATCCATTCCTGGAGGCGTGATGTGTCAGCTACTGGAGTTTTAATTATTTTAATGAGGCAATGGTTCTGGCAGTGGAATATAATTAACAGACTCCTCAGAGTCAGGGCATCGTTGCCTCACACTTAGGGACTCTTTCTGCCTGTTAAGAATGTCTGTGTCAATCATGTGATCTAATGCGGTTACACTATGTCTGTGTATTTATTGGGTGACTTTGTAATGGATAGTAGCTTTAAAGATGCATAACTTAGCTTGAACGTTCAGCAAATAGCTACTAAGCTCTAATTTCAAGCACAAAACCAAAATGTGTATGGAACCCCTTCAGGTAAGACCTGTAAACTTCAATGCAGGGTAAGTGTCTTAAGTATTTGGCCATCTATGTTCATGTTTTCCGGTTTCCTGAAAAGTTGTAGTGCTGATTTTATTTACTGCCAGATTCCATATTAGGTGTGAGGGCTAAAAAACAGTAGCTCATACACTGCACCTTTGAAAGCCGCATTAAATTACTAAAGGATTCTGTAAACCGGCACTATACAAAATATAAAATATCTAACATAAATGGTTGTTACATGTTCCAACTAGTCAGTGGTGAAAATGTATGTAATTACATGTAAATGTAATTTCCCCTTTGAAAAAATACCAAATCATAATAAAGCATTTTTACATTTTCTTTACATTTATCAGATGCTTTTATCCAAAGTGACTTCCATTCCCTACCTACAGGGGGCAGTCTCTCCCTGGAGCA
>JBBPDH010192194.1:0-16484 GCA_037974565.1 Clupeocharax schoutedeni | reverse complement strand
TTTTCAACAATGTTCAATGGTTCAAATGTTTTATGGGAGGCATTAAAATGCTCTGTTTAAGTAAATTCTTTAAAAATATATATATATAGGCATAGACTAGTCAGCAAATCCAAAGCAGAAAAACATTAACACTATAAAGGCTAAGGTTTTACTTATCACATGTGATATCGCCATCGCAACACTCAACAACATTATTGCATATTGCATGTTTTCCTAATATATTGCAGCCCTAGTAAATACCCAAAAATATCCAAAAGCGCACCAGCAGACTTCAAAAGGGCCACAGTAGAGATCCATTGTTTTAATCAAAGAAGCTCCATAGTAGATTTCTAATAGTGTTTCCTACAGCACTTTAGGGGAATGATCTAGTGGCTAAAGGATATCACACCATACAGACAAGAGAGAAAAATTCTCCAGTTTCGCTGCTAGACATTCATGTTAAGCTTCAGGCTGATTGTGTGTTTGCTTTTCAGGATGATCCAGGCCAGCGCAGACAGATGAAGACACTATTTAGTGGAGCCCTTCGCAGGAACGTTGAGTCTGATAAAAACACCCTTCACAACAAGAGGACTGTTCATCGTGGGTGTCACACAGGTAATATAACAGACAAATCTCGAGATGGATGTTCATGACTTAATGTGACTGAGCAGTTACAGTAGAGCATAATGTATATGTAATGCTTGTAAACAATAAGTGAACAATTTAATTGCGAGTGGCAATATTGTGGGGTCCAATAATTTTTGGGACATTGAGACTCTGTTATGGCTGGTGGCTTCTGCAAGTGAGCTTGAACGAAATAAAGTTGGAGCCAACATGCTCCCAAAACACAAGAGTCTCAGTCAAAGGGGGTTCAGGTCCAACCACCGAAGTCCACTCTAACTCAGCCGGGCAGGGGTTAAAGGGAACATGACCAGCAGACTGCCAGGTCAGTCCCAATGAAATGAAGCACACTCAAAGGTGGCCAGTAACCAATGCTCCACTTTCCTGCTGGAGCTGCATAAAGGGAAAGTCCTCACGCACACTCAGGACAGCACTGCAAGAAAACACAGTACAGAGACACAGAGAGATAAGGAGACACTAGACACTAGCTCATTCTTTAAAGCAAACTGCTAGTCGAGTAGAAGTGAAGAGCTAAGATAGGGTTTGGGTTGAAGCAGAGAGAGAGAAGGTCTAGAGGACACTGCTGCTGGTAAGGGTAGGATCACAAACTATAACACCAGAAGCGGAACGAGAACGAACTTCGGGAGGATGAAACCCATCAGCTGAGGAGTGAAGGCTCTGTATTCCGAAACAGCTGAGCTGCCAGGCTCCAGGCAACCTCTGTAGACACCATTCAGATGTAACCGGAACTGAGTACTCAATATTCGGGTGACGGGTCCCGCTGGAGGCGTGACAGATTCATAGATTTATAGTTACAGATTTAGCCTAGGAATGAGATAAAATGCTGTTCAGGCTAATGTGAGCATAGGTGGTTTTTATTCCAGACAAGCAGCAGCACAGTCGATTCTTATTTAATCTTAGTCTTCAAATAATTATTTAAATGAAAACCTGCATGCTCTCTTAAATATTGCAGTATAATGCCACCATCAGTGTTCGCAGGAATGCTACATAATTCAACCAAACTACATGCTTTTTAGTATTTTTTCATCCGTTGTATTTTACTGGATAGTTAAACTGATTTAGCCTGTCTTTATTGAGATGTGAGTGTTTGGGGTTGGCTGTACCGTCTGAGTCTCATAGTTTTACTTTATGTTTTCCTAGGTGTTGCTAACATTCTTAGCACTTTTAAAAGGTATAACAAATGCAATATTGTATTTAAAATCGTTTTATTCTCTCTTTATTTTTCATATATGCTGTATAAGCAAATGTTTTCACTTATTGATTTGTTGATTTATTATATATATAAATAAAGGGGGATTTAATTATTGGTGTTAACGCGAAGATTCCATGCGATTCCACGAAAAAAAATTAATCGATGCCCACCTCTAATATATATATATATATATATATATATATATATAGAGAGAGAGAGATATGTGTGCGTGTATGTGTTCTGATTTTATCTTTCTGACATTTGCAGAGGAGACAGTTAAGTCGGAGAGCAGCTCCATGTCAGATTCAACTCAGTCTCAAGACAATGGTGAGTCACTCCTCTCACTCACACCAAATGTGCTGTCTGGATTATTACTGGAATTTTTCTTGATGCAGTTGCCACATTAGGCACTGTAGAGCACATATAAACAGGAGTGCAAAAAACATATACATATATAAAAGACGATGGATATATAGGCAGACAGCGTGCTGGTGAAAAGATTAGCTTCTCTTTAGTAAACATGTATGGGGTTTCTCCTTGATCATGGAAGCTGAGAATTGGGAGAGGGAGCCCGAGCACTTTTAAAAACCCTCTTAGCTTTTCTGAGAGTACTAGCACTTATTGATAGACAAATTGATGGATAATGTAGAAACACGACGAGTGCATATACTTCTAGATGGGTGTATTTGGATTATGATGGCTTAAGGGAAAGATCTAAGTGAATTTGATGGAGGGTTCATTATTGGCTCACAGATGGCAGGAGCTCCTAATCACAGAGACTCGACTGGCCAGTGTTTCAATAGGAAAAGTGACTACAGTGATCTAAATTGTAGCATCTCCAGAATGGCAGGTCTTGTGGGGCATTCCTGGTACGCAGTGGTCAGTATCGATCAAAAGTAGTCCAAGGAAAGGTAACCAAGTCATGGCTGCCCAGAGCTTATTGATGCATGTAGGAGATCTTCTGTAGTACAAATTGCCAAAAAATGCTCTGTGTGTGATAGAAAAGTGTCAGAATTCCTACGCATTTATTTTACCATTTAAAATGACCTTCATTTTTACCTTTATTTCCCTTACAAGCAATGAGGGAAAATGAAGGATAAAAGTGCACATATTAAAGCTGATTAAGGGGTAAAACTACCAAAAAATTCCCCTTACTTTTTCAAATTTGCCCCGTTGCCCCATTTAAGATTAAGCTGTTTCACACTCTTGCCTTAAATTTAATTTTAAGGAAAAATTAAGGGTTCGCTTCCACAAATTAACGACTACTTTAAGCACATTTTGTATATTATGTTTCGCACATTATGTTTTGTAGTGGATGGAGTGCATAACAGCTCGCCGTGTATAGACTGTCTACCTTTTCAGAGACTCTAGAATCTAAGCTGGCTCACGGTTGCCCAACACTTTACTAAAAATGTACTACTTTTTCCTTTAATTTGTTGCCCATTTGTAGCTTCATATCTGCATTATAGCTCTTGTGATGCACAGGCTCTGTGGCTTAACTGACCCAGGATCAGCTGTAATGCTGCTGGATGCTGTGTGTATCTCATTGATGTTGATGTATAGCTGTAACCATGTCTGTGTGTTCATGTCATTCAGAAGATTCGTCCCCAAGCGTGTTTCCGGAGCACCGTTCCCTCTCTCACCCCCGGTTGGCCCCGGGGAGCCCAGAGAGCCGCCTTAGCAGGAAACTCTCTCCAGTAGAGATTTACTATGAGATGAGAACTCGCAGAAACTCTGCCTCCAGCTCTGTCAGGTACACAGACAAACACACACACTTAGAAAGATTGAGATTTAATTTTCAGTTATTCTGCCAGAATACATCAGCTATTAGTAAATACTAGAAGTAGATTTAACTTCAAAATTCAGCTTCATGTTCATCAAAAGTATCTCTTTGGTATAAAAGCAGGTTTACCTAAATACTAATTTGTTAGTTTTCTTTTCCAAACTGTTGTTAAAAGTGTATATTATAGAATTCTTGAAGCCGACAAGAGCATCAGAATCTTCCAATCCCTCCTAAAAAAAAAGCGCCTGCCAAATGATTGTAATGTGATGTAATGTAATGCATATTCTTTAGGCAAATTTGGGCTGGCACATGTGTATAATTTGTTTGGGTTTATGTTGATATTACCCAGCCCAAGCCACTCCCTCCCCAGAAGTGCATCCAATGTGGAAGGCCGAAGTGTTCCAGCCACGCCCCTTCTGTCTCGAACTGCACCGATCAGCATTCGCATGAGGTGAGTCACTTACTTTTTATCACTTACAGTTGACTCTTACACTTACAGTTGATTTAGCGGAACAGATATTTCACAAATGACTCAGGGCAAAGATGGCATTCTATGATAGTGATACCAAGCTTTTTTTGACTGTATACTTTTGGCCACATACTGTAGATCATAGTGGACATTTTTATTACATTATGGCGAATTCTTTTAAATGGCAAGTAGGCAACCAACAATGTGTTTCTGGTCTTCAGACCCAAATTGTGTAAAAGATCTTCCTTATTTTACTCTACTGTTCTGTACAGGGTATTACACTCTATTACACTCCTTCTAACTCATGATTTCAGCTACTTTAGGGTGCACCATTTTCCAAAGTTGCATACACATCCCTTGTTTAGTTTCAATAGAAGAGCAATACCAGCAGAATGCGACGTTCTGAAGTAATAGCACATGAGTATAGGGCTAAACACCAAGAGTGATGAAATATTCAACCGCCATTAGTACCTCAGCTCACTAATGCTCGTGTGGCTCAATTCCTCACTTCAAATGTTCTAACATCTAGTGTAAAGTCTTCCCAGAGGAATAGAGGCTGTTGCTGCTATAAAGTAAAGTGGCGTGTCTAGCATGATCACACCACAGCACTAAGTGGGAGGTGAGTGTGTGGGGACGGTATCTTGCTCAAGGGTGCTGCCACTAGCAGTCCTGGCATTTGAACCCACAGCGGTACTCCCCAGCCACTAGGCCCCCAGCTGCCCTACAAACGCCTGATTATCAAAATGTTGTTGGAGTAGGTGTCTAGAAACATTTGAACAATTTCTTCATGTTATTCCTATTTGAATCTATACTACCAGCCTTCATACTGTTTAGTGTCCTCGTTATTATTTGGCTTAATTTGTTGTTTGGCATGCTACCTTGCTCCCTTGATTTTATTTATTGGTTTGTTTGCTTTTTTTGACACAATGCCCATTTAAGAGTCGGGTAGGAGATATAACTGTTATGAGAATAATGTTGTATTCTGACTTATATGTAAATACATAAGACAATAACTCTGCTTACGCACTATGACCTGTTCCTAAACACTTATTTATTTGCCCGGTCAGGTCTGATGGGTCCACTGGTGCAGTTCTGAAGCCATGGGGTGACAGTTCAGATGTTTCGCAGTTTGTGCCATTAGCATCTCTGGAAAGTTCCTCGTCTTCCTCTGAGCGCCGTGGCTGCCCATACAGTTCTCGCGCCCGCCGCAGTAACAGCTCGGAGGCACTGCTGGACCGCTTCACCCTTCCCGATTCTGCACCCCCCCGAAATGGCATGCCCTCCAGAGCTGGACCGTGTAAAAGCTCAGAGTCCCTGACAGATGGAAAACTAAGACAGATGTACCGTGGCAGTCCAGAGAGGCAGTTAGGTAGGGCTAAAGAGGAGCAGGGCCGCATGCGCTCTTCAGTGAGTGGTCGTGGGAGTGGCCTGGGCTATAACGAGATTTTATTGGACTACATTTGGGGTAAACAGCAGAATCGGCCAGTTCAGCCCCAACAGCAGCAGCAGCCAGCAGGACAGATATGGCCTGAACTGTCCTCTTTTCCAGTGTCTGGTAAATTTTGCTTATTAAATAGAAAACTACATAAATGACCAATAAAACGGGAGAGAGTGTGTCATTCGCCACAGCACACCATCTTGAGTGTTCTGTTGCTTTTACACTTTGCAAAGAAGCCCCAAACCTTTGTTTGAAAATTTCTTACATTGACCCTTAGAACTTAGCGTTTTAGTAAAATCCAATTTGAAAAAATAAAAATAGTCTAAAATGGACTAAAACCCTTGCCATTAGCACTTTCAGTGCATCGTTGCTTGGCCGGTCTACGGCCAATTATCCTGAAAGTTCTCCTGGGTTCAGAGATCTTGTGTTTTCTGCATTTGTATTTAAGACTTAAAAGAAAAGAAATGTGGAAACATTTTTATAACTCCAGTAGCGGTTTTTATTATTATTACAAATTTTTGAAATTATAGGGCATCAACACAAACCACAGTATGACAATGATTTACCGTTCTGCTGCTCCTGTTCTAAGGGTTAAAAAGCACAAGATCGTTTTAGAAATAAAATAGAAAGCTATAAGCATACAAGCAGACACAATTAATAACTCTGACTTAATTTTATTTAATAACAACTGACCAAAGGTCTTCTTTGTGTTACTTTTTGTTAAGTGGGACTGTTATGTATTGAATGTGGTAAGCACTGTAATAGTAATATTAGTAATAGTAGCTACTGTGGTTAGCAACTGGTCAGTGGAATGATACAGGTATAGTGAGAAGTGAAAACAAGATATAACACAAGCTAGACCCCTTTGCATGCTTTGTCTTCTGTTGTACTGTGCTGGACCCTCTGAAAGCTTTGATCTGTAGGAAGAAACTTGTGATTGACCTGCTTCAGCTATCCAAGTAAAGCTACCAGCCTGAGGCTGCTAGGATAACTTAGTGACTGTTTTCCAGCTAATGCCAAAGCCTCATGCTTAAGACCCTCAGGGACACAGAGTGGAAATGGCTGTTACCTGATTAAGTTACTGAATGTTCGATCCACCAAAATATGATAGAAACAAAAGCTCATATTAATCAAATAATTATAGAAATATACATGAATGCAATACTTGGTATGATTCTACAGGCTCATGTGCACAAACCTGCAGAACACTCATCTCCAACCTACTAAAGAGCATTTAAAAAGGAGTGAAGGAAAGAGAAAAGAAGACCTGAACACTGTTTAAAATGTATGTTTCAATAATGGCAATGTTATTGGCATTTCATCTGAGTAGGATGCAGCAACCTTTCAGCCATTCACCTTCTTTTGTTTGACTTTCCTCTTTTTTAGTGTCCAGTACACCCCCTCACTATAATGGCTTCTCCCATTCCCAAATCCACCTGGCCTCAGCCCCACCCCCCTACAGCCCCATGCTCCTGCGGGACCAGCAGGCCGATCCTCGGCGGGTTAAAGTCACTCGAACCAAATCCTGTGGACCTTTCATTCCTCTCCAGCAGCACTCTCAGGACCCAGTCCTGCTCTCTGCTTATGAACCCCCACACCCTGCCACCGGCTCTGCTGCCACTGCAGAGCTGGCCGCTGCATTTGCCCACAGGCTTGCACCCTTTCCCATACCATCGCCAGATGACTCCACACGCAGCCTGCACAAGGCGCTGGCACTAGAAGGCCTGCGGGACTGGTACCTGAGGAACGCTCTGGGTTACAATTCTCCCAAGGGGCATGACGGCTTACCTCTGCGCCACACACACCACCTGCTGCACCAGCCACAGCCTGTTCCTCTGGAAGCACTCTACACACACCCACACATTCCTCTGTCTGCCTCTTTCCACGGCCACCCCCTGCATGGCAGGTGAGTCTCCGGCCTGCCGTCAGTTGTGATTCCCCAAAAAGGTTGTATGACTTAAATAAATTATAGGCTACAACTGCAGCTGATTTTCTGATTATTTAAAAAAAAAAAAACGTTATTTTTTTTAAACATTCATATATATATATATTTAAACATATATATTTAAATTTGTGAGACAAGGAGGTCTCAGGCAACTACATATATATATATATATATATATACACATATATATATATATAGTATCACAAGTATGAGCGTGTTAGGCATCATTGGCGACACAGTAAACTCAAGTAACAGCTAACACGTTCATTATCAGTTGCTCTTTTAACACTTCGGACACTTCTTGCAGGAATGTGTGGCACTAGTTCAACAGAAATACTGTAAACCACTCCTCCTCGTGTTCAAAAAGTAGGAAATTAACCAAAAAGTATTCATGGAGAACCAAAGATATGTTTTGTATTTTTTAGTACATATCAAAGAGAAGATTTGTAAGTTATCTTCAAGCATGAGACTTTTGCACATGACTTGTATATATTGTTTGTTGCCAAAAGGTTACCATACATTGTTACCAGACAATTGTGTGTACACAAATGTCACGGTTCGGTACGGTTCACGATACAGCAACGTTCAGGAACAAAAAGTTCTAAAAAATGTTTTCGTTTATTTTAAATAAACAGCAGTTTATTAACCAGTAAACACACACTCTTGCTTATATTTTTCATGTATGTGTAAGGCAGCAGAAGAGTTCTGCCAGTAGGTGGCAGTATTGCACCACACTACGATCCAGTATTATTATTTACTTGCGCTTTTTGGTCCCTCCGTGATTCCGTATTACTTCAATCACATCTTCTCCATCGTACCATGTATTCTCCAAAAGACATCATGTACCGAACCGTGACCCATGTACCGTGACGGTTCGGTACATATACATGTACCATTACAGCCGTTACCGTTATATATATATGTCTAAGCTTACATAATACCGTCCATTTCTTAATTCCCTCTCTCTCTGTGTGTCAGGTCTGTGGAGCTTTCTCTCTACTCAGAGCCTTTCCCCTCCCAGGAGAATATCCAGAAAGAGTCCAGCTCAGATCCTGCCGCCCCAGGAACTCTGGTGTAATTCCACACATCTTTGTCATCTAAAACATCAGAGACGAATGATATTATATTGCAGAGATAATTTGGTATGATTTGAGCATTACAAAATATAAAGCTCATATTTCATCTTCAGATATATTTTTTCGCAAAAAAATATATATATAGATAAATAGAAAAGATATATATGTATCCAAAATTGCAATTTTGTAAGTAACTTGGTTCAGGTGAACAGTCATTAAAAAAATATATCTAAATCCAATTTATGAACTAATGCATTTAAATGTATTTTAGCAGCTGTGAATGTGTAGCATACCTGTTGGTTTATATATCTATATATGTAGCTATTATAATGTACCATTGAACACAACATATAACAGAGAGGACCTCAAAACTAAGGAGCGGAAAAGGGGTGGGCAGTGTGGGGGTTATGGTTTTATGAACCTAAACAGGCTGACAGTTTAAACTTACAAGGTACTAAAGATGTCATGATAGTGGTTTGGCTCTTAATTGGATCTTTCATTGTGAGCATCAACTGAAAAGGATGAGATCTGATATTTCTGTTTTTATATAAAAGCAAGGCAACATATTTTAAGTGAGAAATGCAAGTACACTACATTATAAAAGCTCGTTCGGTGTTTATATTGTCTTATGATTCAATTTAATTGACCCCCTTGATGATTTGGCTACCACTTACTGCAGTATTAAACAGTGAAATACATTTTTGGCGTATTTAGGTGAATTACTTTTGTGCACAGTAGGATTTCATTATTCTTTAAAAATGTACAATTGTAATGTTTAACAACATGTTTCTGCCATGTTTCTTCTTTCAGTAGGTCATGAATCATGCATAAAAATGCATCATGTAGCTTGAGAGTATTTTGCATAGTGTAAATGTCATATATTGTTTCAATTTTCGGACAAAATGTAGCCCAAAATATGGTCAAAATCATCCAAATCTAATGTATGCTGGTCAAAAAAATATAAAAATATAAAAGTTATTTTATGCAAGAAATTTGTCTAGTACGAGTGCGTACCACTGCAAATACCAAACTGAAGTCTCTGTTGATTGTTAAAGTAACTGGCAGCCAACTCATCAAGGATAAATGTGAATAAGATTTGATCATGAGCTATTTCAAAACACACCATAAAATGGGCGTTTTAAAGAATGTTCCAAAAACAAAAGAGGTGTAGTATTCATAATCTACTGTATAATAGATCCACTGCAGATATTTAGATCTCTTTATGGAAACACTCCTCACAGCTGTGGACACTGCTCTGTGACAATAGTGTAAGTAAAAATGAGAAACGAATGTTTGGAACTGGATGAGGTTTAATACAGTCAGCACCCCTTCCTATAAAACGTGCCTAGATTGAATCAGAACATGAAGTGGGATCGGGACATTCCTACAGATACTTCACTGTGTCAAAATATTCAACCCTGTTGAAAGGTCATCATTTTCTAGACCAGACATGGTACATACATGTTTCTAATGAATGTGTCTTGTGGAACCTCATGCTGTAGCAATAGCTATAACAGCTGGCAGATACTTGCCCCGAAAAATGCTTACAACCATCACTGTACAAAAGGTGGGCTCTAACTGATATGTGGGGTCTAAATACCTGCCTGCATGCGTTGATTAACATATCTGCTGGTGACAAATAACTTTAATTGCCTTTGATCATTTATTGTAAGAATATGAGTTCAGGAGAAACAATAACTGGCCAAAAAGGTATGTTGAAGTATCGTAATCTGGAAAATGTTGATAATTTTGGAGGGGATGGAAGACTTCTTCAGGGTTTTGGATTGACTTTAACCGGAATCGACTATAACATCGGCTAAATAAAGGTGGATCCTCTCTTTCCCTGTTGAGGTGGTGTTGGGCTGGTTTTCTGTACAGACTTTAGTGAGTTTGGTCCAGGAAAATGTAGCGGGTATTATTGCCCTAATTCTTTATGAATCTGTTGTTTTTTGACTGACCTACATTATGCATTGCTTGTAAAAGGAAAAAACTAATGTTTACAGAATATCATAAACAGTAATCTAGGCCTAATCTATGTTTGGAAAACCAGCCCTTAATACACTTGCTGTTTTTTGATGAATGCAAACTTAACGAGTCTAAATAGCTTAATGTAGACTCATGGGGACCTCATTTGATAATCAAAGGGAAAAAAGATAAATTACCTCAATATCTGTGAACAGATTATCTCAGTTCATGCATTGAAGTTGTCAGTCTTTGTCATGTAGGACTCACTATTCTGCAATGTAAGATTGGTGCTTGTTGTATTAAGGAAAGGATCTGGGCTTTGCTATTGGGCTGCCCACACTGTGTCTAGTCCTGAGCTACTGCTTGCTTGCAGACAAAGACTTCTCATAGCCATCTTTATTTATGGTTAACTAGGTTTGATAAGCTTTACTAGGCTTATGAAAAAACCCAGACATATTGGCACCCTAGCAGCTTTTCCAGATAATGCAGTAATTCTTTAATTTTAATTAGAAATTCAAATGCTTCGTGCTTCTTTTAAATGTTGTAACAGCAGTGAAACAACACAGCAATGCAGGCAAACTTCCCTGTGACAAGATAGATGTGTAGAAAGCATAGTATTAACCCGCTTTAGAGGTTGAGTCAGCCTTCGTGTTGTGTGTCTGATTACACTATGCAGAGAATGGAGAAGTAAAAGAATTTGAGCAACAAAATTGCAGAAGTTGTTTTCACTTCTGTCTTAACGTTTCCATAAATAACAGCATAAGTTTGAAGCTCACAGAACTGTAGCTAATCTGTGTGGACATAGATATAAGAGAAAAGAGGGCTTGCGGTGTTCAGTTGTTGCAGAGAAACCCTCAATCAACTTCCAGACAAATTCAAGTTGAGCTGCCGAAACAAGAAAACCAAAAAAATGTCACTGTGAAGTCCATCGTCATTTGAATGAAAGTGGACTCTATATTAAGAGACCCAGAAGCGTAGTATAATGAAATCCAGGAATTCAACATAGGACCGCATGTCAGTAAGCTGCATCTCCACTGGAGGTTAGGGCTGCACAATATTAGGAAAATATGCAATATGCGATAATGTTGTTGAGTGTGATATCACATGTGATAAGTAAGTAAAAACTTAGCCTTTATAGTCTTCATGTTTTTATGCTTTTGATTTGCTGACTAGTCTATGCAGAAAAAATGAAATGCTATATTTCCATTCCATTTTTGTTTATGAATTTACTTAAACAGAGCATTTAATGCCTCCCATAAAACATATGAACCATTGAACATTGTTGAAAAAAATTTAATCATTTTAAAACTTAAATAAATGTAAACATAATTTAAATTATAGTAAGTACTTAGTCAGAAAAAAAACAGCAAAAGGAACAATCTATAACAGCAGCACAGAAGATGAAGAAACTGCCCAGTGATTTTTTGCCCTCTTCTCTGTGGCACTGGGTGAAGAGTTTTGGAAAAACACCATTTACTGCAGTTCAGTCAGTCTTTAGCGATATGTATATTGCTCATGTTGATATCGCGATGACGGTAAATTTGCGATATATTGTGCAGACCTACTGAAGGTCATGACTCCTTCAGCAGGACCAAACGCACACATAGTTGAAGAAATGGTTAAAGACAGTGTCGCGATGTCGGGAGCTAGTCTCCTGACACCGAGAGCTAACATTGAAAGCACAGGCAGGAATCCAGGACTGCATAGTGCGAAGTGTTTATTAACGAAAAGAAAGAAACAAAACAAGAGCACGAGGGCTTCACAAACAGGCTATGGGCGATGTACAACATAAGACTCTTAAAGACAATACAATGATCGACAAGGAACTGAGGAACAGGCAGAACTTAAATACACAGACAGGACTGGGGAAAACGGGATACACCTGGGGAGGACTAACAAGGAACAGGTGTAGGGGAACACACGTGACTAAGGACTACAAAGGGACTACAAGACAGAAGGCACGTGACATAAAAAAACTCAGAACGCAAACAGAAAACTAGCCCATACGGCCCTTCAGCCGTGACAGACAGCCTCCCTGAAGTATCATAAAGTGGCCTAGATTTTAGTACCATCATTACCTATGATACAGTCTCAGAGTAGCAGTTTGTAGAAGGCACTTTTCAAGGCTTGGAGCAGATTATAAAAGTGATGTAACATTCCAGCAGAAAAGGATAAGAAACAAATTAATGGCTATTAGAAGCACTTGATTTCACTTACTGCTTACATAGTGTGCTACCAAATAATAAGTTCCAAATATTATGACTGGATTTTTTAGTACAGATTGAACAAATAAAGTACTATAATAATATTTGTCAAACAAAGCATTATAGAAAGCAAATTATTGAAGAGCAATTTGTAAATAATTTGAATGAAAAACTGCAAGGGTGCCATTATTTCTGGCCATGACTGTGGTTTTGTAGGCCTGACTGAAGTATTTGCTGTTGTGCTCTGAGTCTGAGCTAATGTTAAGTACCTTTGGGAATTAGAATAAGGCTAGCCCAGCTGATCAGACCTGGGAATTTGCACTGGTGCCACAGTGTCTGGATTCTCAGAGCTTAAACATAAGGATAAAGCAGCGCAGATGTTTTGTTGGTGGCAGTTTGAAAAGATTTAGTCTCACTTCATGTGTCTCAGGGGAAGTGTGGGCTAACTTTCACTCTCTCAGCTTACTAACATTGTGTATAGGGGATAGACCTATCTAAAGATTAGAATAAGCCATCACTAAATAGGGCAACACTCCAAAGAACTGCTGGAGAAGTTAGTCATGAGTGAGGTTGAAGATCTGAGTGCTCCGAATTTTATTGTGGACATCAGTAAAACTTGGGCACTTCTATTTTTCTCAACCTATGATGATAGAAAACCAGTGTCTGCTTATGTAGGGTTTTAAAAACAAGCAGAGACATGAAAAGTGACAGTCACGCAGTGCTGATAAGAAAGTGCACACAAATTAACAGAGAAAAATCAGCCTCAAATGAGATACATTTGAAACAAACAGCTGGTTAGCTGCATCATCAGCTTACATGAGTTTTAAAACAGGTGTGTGTGTGTGTGTGTGTGTGTGTGTGTGTGTGTGTGTGTGTGTGTAGCAAGCAAACCAGGTTCAGAACTGTGAAATAAAAAGTAATTAGGCTCCCTACACTTTGAAAACAGTTTTTAAAGTTCAGTTTGGATCAGTGATGCCAGTTAACCCAACTCAGGCTCTATTAGGAACCAAACTCAGGCTTAAGCACATTCGTGAGCAGCCCTAGTCAGCCGAGTTTACAGTGAGACGGATGTAATGAACAGCAGTTTCATAAACATTGCATTATACATCATCAAGTATTGTGTTTACTAAAGTGAAGAAGGATATAAGCAGGTCTTATGTCCGCTCTTCATGTGCACTATTGTTTGGGGCTCAGTTTAACATCTTTTTTAGTCACGTTATTCTCAGCCATTGGTTGTTTTTTTTTTGTAATACCTTTAGTCTTCTTTCACCTTGGTTTATATTTGGTTTTCCCTTGTTTTCATCCATTCAGAGTCGAGTATTTTCTGTGAAATACTACCACATGAAGGCACCAATGATGACCGTGTTTAAGTGCAGTATAATGGACAAAAACAGTCAATAATTGTCTGCATCAGTAGTTCTATTATTAGTTTAGTTTTTTGTTTTTGCCCTGATGTTTTGTGGGCGCTGTGTTTTCATGCATTATTCCAGTGGTTCTCAATGCCAGTCCCGGGGAACATGCACCAAAAGTTTTACAGAACTCTGCCAAATATCCCCCGCAACCTATTAAGAAATTTTAGTGCCCAATTGTGTTTATATTGCTGTGTTATGTGTGGGGTGCAACGATACAATCATCTCATAAATTGATTGGATAGTTGACTCAGGGTTCATGCCATATTCGTATATATTCATATGCCTAATAAGGATTGAAAACAATTCAGCATTCTTACAATAGTTGAGTTTCTAACAATAAGTCCCTTACAGCTGGTACTGAACACAGTGGCTGAGCTTGTGTCAACAGCCCAAAAGTCACAAATTCTTGTCTACAGAGTGACATCTGGGTCTGCATCCAGCTACCTTAATCCTTTAATTCAGACTTATGTTCCTATGCACTCCCTCTATTCCATCACAGACCATCGTCTAGGTCTGCCATCCCTACACACAAGGTAAACCCTGTCTAGACGGTTCTCCTTTGCGGTTCCCCGCTGGTGGAATGAGCCGCCTAAACCAACAAGAGCAACAGAATCCCTCTGTATCTTCAAAAACTCCTCATATGAAGATTACTCTTACATGAAGATTCAGCACTGAAACTTACATGTGTCCTCATAAAGCATCTAGCAAATGAATGTAATGTAATTTAGAATTAAATTTGAATGAATGTCTGTATTTAGTTCTGGTACAATTTACTGATGAAACTGGAGCGGGAAGGTGATGGGCATTGTCAGATTTTTGCATTGCAATTTCCTGATATTTCAATGCATTGTGACATCTCTAACATGATGTTGAATTTTCAGTTTGAAATAATCCAATACACTAAGACTATGTGCCCAAACTCGTACACTTACGCGATTTTAGTGCGTAGTGCTCTCACACTGAAAACCAAGCTAAAACTCAGTGCACTGAAAGTACCCGGATGCTGCACTATCAGCCAGAAAACGCAGCCAGAAAACGCAGAAGGACACTATGCGCACTAAACGGACGCCATTTTTACCACATAGCGGAGGGTGCGGGGCTTTTTTTAACTTGTTCTCAAGTTGAATAATGGCAGCAAACAGTGAAATACAAGCCCAAGCAGAGGCAGCTGCTTGGTATAAATGTAAGTAACGTTAGAAAAACTAGCAGATATTTTGGCGGCTGGAGAATCACAAGCAAATGTTAGCCCGTCATTTCCGCTAAGTGCAAAACGTTAATGTTCCGTTTAGGACAGCACTGACCCACAGCAGTGCGCACTACAGAAGGCAGTGTGCAGTGCGCACTACACACTAAATCTCAGTGCACTGATGCAAGTGCGCGATTTTGGACTCACCCTATAGTAATCGAAATTAGGTGGCTTGAAAAAGCCACCATGCTAGTGTTAGCCTGATCACATAAACTTTTCTCTCATGCATAAAGCAAGCAGTATACGCTTACATGAAAAAAATAACTTACATGTTGGATGTGGTTTTGGTAAGTGTTCTGTAAAGCTTGTCCAATGTTGTAACAGTGACTAAGAAAGAAGGCATTTGTGGATAGGTCTGGAATGGGGAATACACAAATGTGTTTGGCACTGAGAACCACTTCATTACTCTGTAAAAGAAAGGTTTCAATTCAAATGATGAATTTGAACTGTTTCTTGTTTATGTAGACTTTTAGAAAAGTGAAAATATTGTTTCAAGTTGTTGCTATTTTATGTTTGCAAAGTGTGCCGTCTTTCCAGCTCGGAGAACCGAAACATGATGACCAAACAGCTGTGCGTTGGGAGTCTGTTTTTGTGTAGACTTCAGTTTCAGTGACTGTCTTTATGGTATGTAAATAAATAAAAATACATTTAGCAACTTGAATAAACAAATAAAAGTATATATTGTATATTAATGTATGGATCGGCTTTTGTACACATATTTATTTTCACAAGACATAACACACCAGCAGAATGGATATTTAAAGGCCGAAACAATCTGGTCAGGCTTCAACTGTGGAGCAGGCTGGCCACTGTTTCATCCTTTTTCACTTAGAAAGGCTTTACCATGTTTTATCAGTATGCAACAGCTGTCATGTTGTTTCCCAGTTTAATTCAAATGAGCTATAGTCTAAACATCTGTACTGAAATATAAAATAATTCATAATAAAGGTTCATGACACAGTTTTGTTCTTATTTAAATACTAAGAAACTTCTAACCCAAAAGGTCTTTGTAACTGTGTGATGTGAAATGATACAAATAAATTTCCCAGTCAAATGTTCTATCTATCTATCTATCTATCTATCTATCTATCTATCTATCTATCTATCTATCTATCTATCTATCTATCTATCTA
>JBBPDH010192152.1:0-16490 GCA_037974565.1 Clupeocharax schoutedeni | reverse complement strand
GTGTGAGATTGCAAATAACGGCAGTGCAGGCGAATAACGAATATTATAAAAAGTTACAAAAGGCTGGTCAGGTAAAATATGTTAGGTAATGTTTATTTATTAACAATAATAAATAGACATTTTTTAGAACCTTTAACGTCAGGGCTTATCGATACTTCGGTCTTTTATATTTAGGCACCGGAACCAATTAAGTACCGGGTTTCGGTACCCATCCCTACTCAAGAATTAGAACTCATGCAGACTGTTAGAACTCATACATATTAAAATATACTGTGGACGTGAACATTGAAAGGTATTTGAAATAAAAAGTCAAAAATAGTTGCAGATTTAAGAATCATGTGTTTGTGAGTTTTTTCTACATGCAAGGCAACCCATAGCTCTAACTCGCTGTCTGTCCTTCTTTAACATTGGCTGATCACATGCTAGGCAGAACATTGTGTGTGGTCTGTCCTTGCACAGACAATTAACTATATATTAAATATACAGACTGTTTAATTTTTGTTTTTTTTTTCTTTAAACAACTCCTGAGATTTTAATGGTACTTCTTCTGAAGTACAACACAATCCTTAGTAACAAATTACGTAAGCATTTTTTACTTTTTTAATATTTTAATCTTTTCTTTCTACTTAGAAAACGAATGTTCATCCACTGAAAGGTTCTTTGCGGAATCAAAGGTGTTTTTTTTCTCTCTAAAGAACCCTTCTAGTATGTAGTTTCATTTTTGCACAGATTTGCAATTTAACACCAACCAAGTAGCTTTAAACTGTGAAAAAAATACTGTTTAACAATCACACATAACCCTTCTAACGAATGTCTGACCATCCATTCAAATGATTGTAGGCTGTTCACCCCTCCGTAAAGAACACTTTTAAAATGTGTAACTGTACTGTTTTTGTTAAAAGATTTCACAATTTATAGCGAACCCAGTTGCTTGTGGACGGCATCTCTTCCTGGAAGCCGAAGAGCCGTATTTTTAGACCACGATACAAAACCCATCCAAGTTTTTACTGCCACAATCTGGAGAACAGAACAGGGACTTTGTTCTCAAACACTCAGAGGGAACAGTGGCTCTTTATTTGGCCTGAAAGCGAAAAAAAAAGAAAACACATCCAAAGGCTCTTGCAAACCTCCATCCCGTTCCTTCAGACGCGACCCGTCAGCGGCATGAGGAACACTAGAATTTATTTTTGATGTCGGGTCATTTCTCATTCTTGGTTTATCTGCTGTTCTGGACAGGACATGTCTTCGCGGTGTCCTCCAGCCTTCTGCCACTCCTTTCGTCGTAAAAGTGTCTTTTTTGAACCACCGTGTAAAAGAACACCTGCATGTCGACACACAGTGAGACGTGCGGCAATGTCATTGGCATGTTTATGGCACAGTGCTTCTTTGCGGCCCGCACATTAAAGGGTCTTCTCCGGGATGTACTTGAAGGAAAGTGGTACTACAGCAGATTATTTGCTTCATCAACAGAACATGCTGGGAGTCTTGGAATAATTTTCTGTGCTGTTGTGACAGTCGATAACGTAAACTCATGACTGGGCTGTAATTAAAACCGGGTTGCCGGGTCACCCAGTGATTTACGGCCCAAAGCGACGTCTTTCTCCTTCAATCAGTTTCAGACCCTCAGAAATTCCTAAATTTAGTCTAATAGGGCACAGCCAAGAGCATCACAAGTCCAGGCACGACTGGTGCCTATTTAGCCCATTTATGCTATTTATAAACATTTTTCCTCTTGCAAATGTTTATAATTTGAAATGTTTGGTTGCACACATACACATACACATAATATGTTGTGAATAAGATCAACACGGTCACCCCCATTAAGTTTTGTTCTTTTTGGTAAAGCTCTCGATACAAAAACAATACAATTCAAACAAAGTCCATTGTTTTTATATGATCAAAACGCCCAGTTGTCCTGCTAAACTGAACTATGTTTCTTAAGATGTGAACTGATGAGTTTGCACAACAAACAGCAAACAGAATTAATTTAACATTTTCTTTATTGTGCAAGAAAAGGTTAAGGTTTTGTTACATTAAAAATAGGTCATGAAATCTGTCACGTTATTAATAAAACATTCCTCAATACTTCAAAGGGCTGTAATTGTATGGTGAACTGTCAATCTCCTTCCCAAATATTCACTATTCTATGATGCAGCATCATTACCACGCTATAACTGGCTGCTTTATTGGCATCATTAAGATTATTAAACAAACAAAACTGTTCATGAACCTCAGCAATAAAAACAACTTGGGTATGATTACACACACTTTAATGTTAACTTTAATATTCACTTTATTAAAACAATATGCTTCTAACAAACATGCTTCTCCCTCCACGAATATAAGATACATTACAAATGAAAGTAATAATCTTTCTAGAGCCTGAATATGAGTCACTGCCCAATCAAAACACTGTGTAGAGCATGAGTATTGTGGAGCAAAAATAGAGCATTGTGGTAGTCTGCTGGGATGGATGGATAGATGCATAGGTGGATGGATGAATGGGTGGACAGATGGATGTCCAATAAAATGGATGGAAAGATGGATCGATGGGTTTCTGAACATATAGATAGCTGGATAATTGCATGGATTGTTGGGTGGGCAGATGGATGAATGAATGGATTTCAGATAGTCTAGAAGATAGACATTAAAACTAGAGCTAGCTCAGTTGTACTGCTACAGTAAAGTAGCATGAAAGATGCTGACCGTTTATGGAACTCCTCTTCTTCAGGACTCCTGGTGACCACTCCACTGGTGGAATGGAAACAGACTCCTGTTTAACTGAAATCATTATTAAACATTAGTTAAAATGTATTAGTATTGAGGCTGAAATGGACCTCCTGACCTCCTGAACAGTGTTAAATTTAAGTATTGTAAAAAGTGGTTGAAACACAAAATCCGAATGTGTTGAGAATAAATTATGGGCAATTTGATGCTCTCCTTTGGGCAGGACTAGGCCCAGTCTTGCTTTCTTAAATGAACCATGTAATGAGCTGTCCATAAGCTTCAGTAACAACAAACAGATCCATGACAATTGATGTAATATTTATGAACCTTGGAAAACGTGTTTTACGGCTTTTAAATTAGGCATAAATAATGTCGTTTTTTACTACCACACTTTCACGTACAGTATCTCCTTATCCCTGAGACCCTTTTCATATGTTTATTTTTTTGGACAGGACTGGATCATTTGTAAAGGCCTTCATTCTGCTAAAACTACATGTATGCTTTCATTGCAAGGTGAAGCAATCATTCAAAGTTTCTTTGCTTTTTAGTGGTTCTTGGTAAATCTGTTGTCCACTGCCTTGAATCTCCCAGTCAGATTTTCAGTTCAGGTCAAACATGTGTTTATTGGATCTTTCTTTGATGCTAGGTTTTTACTTACGTCACTGGGTTCAATGTTTCCATGTTGTAATTCACATAACTCTAAGCTGTTTATGTATAGTATTTGTACCCCAGCATTTGTGCATAAAGCATAGTGTATGTTATATTGAGTATTTTACATAGAGTTATACATTTTCATTTAGACCTTATTTTATATATTTGCTTTTTGTCTCTGTGTGTCTGTGCAGTTGTAAAATAAACTATTTCTTCTTGGACCGAAAAAGTTTTCTGATTCTGATGCTGATTATAAATTAAAAGTAGCAAGGATCTAATTGGATTCTAAATAATTTTCTTGTTATTCTCTTTGTTAGACTTGCTAATTCTGAATTGCCAAAAAGACATTGGCCGACGTGTAAAAAAACGACAGAATACGATTTTGGCTCAAAATCAAATCGACTTCTCAACTGGTACAAACTTCAGCTTTCAGCTTCATAACTCACTTGTGACCCACAGGATTTTCAGTCGGTCAACAAAACTCACATGACTGTGTATGTTTTACTAAACAATTAATTCTAAAACACAATTCTAAAACACACACACTATGGGACACCATAGTGTCATTGTGGAGAACAAATGTATGGCCCTCAGTTGGGTCGTCTCTGGAATGAATGTTGTGGCAGAAATTGTATTAGGAAGGCAGTTTTCTGCAGCTGCAGATGTGGAGAGAAGAAAGTGTTTGCAGTGTGCTGTTCTACTGGAGGTCCAGCGCTCCGGTTTTAGGGCAGGTATAACGATATCTTCCATTGCTTTTTTAAAAACCAACTAAAATGTAAAAGTTAAAAGCCCACCAAAATCTAACCAACATCCTGCTTCACTGACTGATGTTGTAACAAACCTCAAACTAACTATAATAGCATGAACTCCTTAACAGAATCTAAAGGAAACAAACCACCAGAGACACCAGTGTTGCTTTTTTATCGCCCACACATACACACACAACTGGCTTTCCTCATTGTTAATTGTAGTTAATTGAATCTAGCTCAGTCCATAGACCATTGTAGAAAAAGTATATACAAAAGCAAAGAAAACTTTTTCCCAGTAAGACCGCTCTAAGTATCGAAACACTGTACCCAAAAAATGTAGTCCAGGGAAGACGGTTTTATGTGTGTACGCAGTTTCCCTATTAAAAAACTGTACAAAAATACATATACGTAGATACAATTCACTGGGTGCACACAAACACAGATCCTCAACCAGGCCACCACGCAACAGCCTTGAAGAAGCTGTTCCACAGTGCCCACTTTAGGCCGGGAGGACAGAACAATGGAACACAAAGGGCTCCAAGTTGTTACAACGTGAGTGAAATAAAGCTGAACATCCAAACACTTTCATACATTTTTAGGTCAGGTTGAGCAGAAAATACACAACTTATCTTACTGCTATTCTCTTGATTACATTTTAAAGTTATTATATTGAGACAAAGTAGTTTTCAGTAAAGTACACTACTGTGTAAAAGTACTCTGCAAACTTTTTTAGGTCATTTATATCAGCAGTGGGTTTCTTTCTGACAGCAAAACCACAAGTAAACATTAGGATAAATGAAAATAAATAAGAAAGCAGTAAAAATTTCCTTTGTTTCTCAAAAAGTTGTTGATATTTTGTGAGCTAGTTAGAATACCAGATTTCTGCTCTATGCCTCCAGGCACTGTTTGGATTTGTAAAAAAGCAAAACACCTCAATTAATCTAACGAAGTAAAACGAGCCAAGCCTGGTATTTGAGTTGCAAGTAACACTGGCAATACAGGATTTCCATTATGAAAAAGGTCTGGAAATCATTATGTGAATGCTTTGCCACAAATAAAATCACTGTTTGTAATTTTTATTAATTGTAATATAAATTACACAAATTTAACATGACTGCCCAGCAGTAAACTGCTTTTAAGTATAATTAAGTACCTTAGATACCTAAGAACTTTGCACAGTATGTTGCATTTGATAAGCATTGGATATGCAAGACCCAACCAATCCATGTTAAGTATGCTCTCGGATTTGTGCATTTTGTTGAAAGGAGCACCTGATACACCTTGCCACTGGTTGAGAGAAAACAGTGATGACGTAATCAACAACCGCCGACTGCACGCACCAGAATGGATTACCCCTGTTTGACCCCTGTTTTACACCGGATGCTTGTCCGCTGCGGTGCGGCTACGCTGCGTTTCGGTTCCGTTCGAGGCCATGAGCCAATTTACACTGGACGCGTCTGTGCTCCGTATCCAATCCGGCGCGCCACTGGTTTGTGAGATCACATGATCACGGGAGATCACGCGGGATAACGCCATAACAGCCGTGGGTAAACCAACAGCATTTGTTTTGCTGATATTTTAGCTGATTTCTGCGCACTACAAACATTATTAGTAGCTTCCTAGTTGATTTTGTCCTTGTTGTTGCTCAGCTTTAATTGTGTTTGTGTTTAGCTTTGTGTTGCATTGCTGTGTTTAATGTTTAATATCATACTTTATTGTGTTGTAATAAAGAACACAATTAATACATTGAAATTCCACCGGATCTGGTGTAAACTGATGCATTGACTTTACTGGCGCCGATTAGCTGCGGCTGCCGTGTCGGTGCATCCGGTGTAAAATGGGGGTTAGACAGTTCAGCTGTTGAGGAGGGAGATGGCGAGGGGGAAGAAACTGTTCCTGTGTCGCTGGCATCTTGGATCATCAGCAGTGTGTTTTAGAAACCCTTCTGTAAAATTGAATATGGTTAGAAGTGAGCGAGCACATGTCAGTAATACTGGTGTTTAGGAGCCATTAAAAGAGAGAAGCTTTATACACGTGGTTGTGTCGGCAGAGCTAAACCTTCATTAAAGTTGCTCAAATGTGAGATGTGAGTGGGCGAGGATTGACTTGGAACACTGCAATAAACATGTTTCTGTTTATTTAGAGAAAATCTCAGAAACTGTCATGATCAAAATAATCAACTCCCTTCTTAATTAGCCTCTTTTCAGGTCTGGATATCAGAACAGAGATCAGAATAGAGGAGGAAAGGACTGGCGGCAGTGATAATCTTGTGGAGTTGCGACACGGATCTAAAAAACTGAGTAAGCTGTTTAATAGCGATAACAAAAATTATACCTGCAAAAACTACAATACCTGTATCCACCCTAGATTGGTGTCTGCATATGCATTCAAATGGTTCATGCAAGGCATCATTGCTTGCCCTGCACTGGACTTTTTGATTGGCTCTGGCAGATTTTTCACGATTGCAAATCACAATTTGTAAGTGATAAGAAATGAATAATACAAAACAAATAAGCATGAAACATAAGAAATGAATGATTCATGCGAATTTCAAATGCTTGTTTTATGATTGTATGACTAATCTTCCCAATTGCTGGGAGCACAGTGGTTGACAATCACACAGAGTTCGTGGTGTTGCAGGATGTCATTGATTGAGGTAATTATTTAGCGGCGGTGGGGAGGGGGACTGCATCCCCTGGGTGTCTCGCCTCGTATAATTCGAGGTGGTGAAATCTCACAATCCCGATCTGATTTACACCTCCCACAGCCAGATGAGCCAGGCTGATAGCAGATAACCTAAAGCTGTTAATTAACCACGGGCTGTGGAGAAGCCCTGCGGGCTCTGGGCACATTTTTTAGACCCATAGGAATGGAATTAGAGTTCATCACTCTGCAGCCTCTTTTTTTTAACCAGCAGGGAAGAGAGTTGGAGGAGCCTTGAACTATGTCCTAAGCCGTTTAACAGATCTGATGTTTTAGCTTCTTTGTCGAGGAGCTGCAAGAGCTCCGCAATCAAAGGCCTCCAAATACAATCTGCATTAAATTAGCCTCTTAATGAAAGAAAAAACGAATTAAATTTCTACACTCTTTGTCGCTTTGTCACCACACCGGCGTTCTCAAAATAAATTCTCAAAGTAAATTCTCTGCTAGGAACTGGTTTCAGACTATCTGTGAGGAGCATGTTGTGGTGTGGGCTGCATATGAATGTGAAAAAAATATGCTCATGAGATTGATGCATAATCTAATTTAAGTGAGAGCATCTTGATTATTGCTTTGTTTCTTGGCACAACATATTGAAGCAGTGGAGAGCTTTTTAAATCCACTCTCACTGACGGAAAATAAAACTCTCTGAAAGAGTGGGTTCGTAATTCATGTGTTTTATCTGAAACAGCTGTGATCTCATCACTTCTTTGTCCTAAGAGAATTCCCAAATACTTTCCTGGGCCTTAGAAGCCACACCCTAGTCATCGATGCCAAGACCTTCAGTTCTATTTTGTGTGTTGCAGAACCATATCATGCATACAAGATCTGTGACTGATAGTGAGTGACCTAGCTGAGAACCGGCCTATCTGCCTTCATGACCGATCTTGACAGTCCACTGGTCAGTCATTGCTCTCACTAAGCTATGCATGTGTTTGTGTTGATCATATCATCAGGTGATTGTGAAACAACCCGATCTCATGACTCACAACGCAGCCAACATGTAATAAAATGTATTCAAAATACGAGCTGCGACCACGATTTATGGCTTTTTTGTGCTAGGACAACACTTCACTACCCTGTCTTTTAGGGTTAAGGCACTGCGCATTGAAATACGTTTTATTCGTGATGGCTGCACGAAAACTCGTGAGCCAAGTCTCACAGTTGGCCTTCCGATTGGTTCCTTGCACACCGATCCAGCCAGTACAAGTGTCTATTAGCTGACATAACAGTGTCCAGTGACCTCGCATTAGCAGAACGTTAAAAAGATTCATACAGTCAAAGAAAGGGAAGGCATCAAGAATCTGACGGGGGAAAGTTGGGAGCACCTCTGCAGGCTCTGAAGAGCTGAAAGAAATTGGAAGAAAGGAAGGAGTTAATCCAAGGCACTTTTAGATTAACTTTTTAGGGTAAAGCAAAATCCATAATGCTGACCAACTGTGGAGAAGATGTGGAGGCGTACTTGAGGGAAACTCACAATGATAATTGCAAATGCCAGATCTTGAGGGCTAACCAGCAAAGGAGCGCAAACCATCCAGGAAGGAAATCATCAGCAAACCATCCAGGAAGGAAATCCGAGATGTGGCAAAAAGGTCAACATCACTTCTAAGCGTGGAAGGGAAGTAAACATCATCTTTTCTGTACTTGCTAAAAGGATGACCTCATATATGACAGAGAACAGGTATATTGACAGCTCTATCCAGAAAGGCAGGATGCCAGGCTTCTCTGGATGCCTGGAACACATACTTGAGTCAAAGCTAGCAAAAACAACCTGTTCGTTGTCTGGCTTGTCTTGGCCAATGCCTACGGAGCAGTTCCCCATGCACTCTTTTATGAAGCATTGGACCATTATCACATCCCATTACACATCAAAAGAATGATCACCAGCTATCTTGGAAGCATCCAGCTGTGGCTCAAAACAGCCCATTTCTTAACCCAGTGGCCAAACCTGGAAAAGGGAACTCCTATTGCTCTTTGTAATGGGAATAAAAATTCTCATAACAGCTGCTAGGAAGGAAATCTGAGGAGCAGTAATGGAATCGGGCATCCGATAAGAGGTTACATGGGTGATCTCACCACAATGACCACGACTCATGTGGAGGTGAAATGGGTGCTGGACCGCATTGTAACATGGGACAGAATAAAGGTCAAGCCAAAGAGGAATCCAGAGAAGAAACCGCGAATAAATATGAAACATGGAGGAAGACGGTCCAAGGACAAGGGCAGTGGGACTAGCATCCTATGGAGCTTCCCTAAGAGAAGAATCACATGGACAGATCTGTGGAAGATGGAACCAACACCTTCCTACTGCGACCAATATATAACACAACTCCAATAAACTTGCACAGGTAGGACATGAGACGACCCATTATGTAAGCTTTGTGGGGAAAAGGGCACCAGCACTTCCGCGACTGAGGTACAGGTGGCGACACGATAAAATGCTAAAGTCACTGGCGACCACCCCGGAGCAGCAGAGATACAAGAAACACCAAAATAAAATCAACATGGGCTGTGGTCGTTGCGGTAAGCTCACCCATGTAATGTATCAGATGCACAATTCCATTACTGGTCCTCCGGCTTCCTTCCTAGCAGCTGTTATGGGGTAGTGGCAGCCTAGTGGTTAGGATTCTTGCCTCTGGACCAAGAGGTCATGGGTTTGAATCCTACCTTCAGCACCACCACTGGGTTCTTAAACAACCCCAAGTTGCTCCAGGGAGAGACTGCCCCCTGTAGGTAGGGAATGAAAGTCGCTTTGGATAAAAGCGTCTGATAAATGCAGCAAATGTCACAGAGGGAGAAAAGACATCCAGCATGGCAACATTAAGAAACAGCCCATTTTTGGGACATTGAGGTAGACCTGGGAGGCAGACTACAGTTCTCCCAAATTATCCAGACAACCCTGATGCAGAGATGGGGACTCAAGACGGAGACTTGGACTCAAGTCGCACAAAGAAAGACTTGGACTTGACTTTAGACTTCCCTCAATGACTTGAGACTTGACTCGGACTCTGTGCTGTGACTCGTGAGTCAAAACTTGTAAACAATGTTCATTTCATGGAATTATTTATTTATATCCCGGACTCTTTCCAACGACCTGAAAACCGTTCACCTCGCCCCGGTGTCCCATTACTTTTGTCCGATGTGAGCGGTTTTCAGCTAATAACGGTTATCGAGGGGTCGTTGGAAAGGGGTCACCGATCCCCATCTAACTGTGGAGTTCACATTTAGAGTGAGAGATATATTTTTCATATTTAACATTTAGATTTAAGATCATTTAACAGAAATCCTCCATGTTGGTGAGGACAGATCACAGCACGCAGCCCCTGCTAATCAACAGCCAATTGGAATCACGGGGCATGACCAATTATCTTCTAAACATTCACTCAAAGACTTGAGACTTGACGTGGACTTGGTAAAAATGACTTGTGAACATCTCTGCCCTGATGCTACTGTGGTCTGGAAAGAGAAAGAGGATCATTCTCATCAAACTGACACGTCCCATGAGGGTGTGATTAAGCTCTCAAAAGGAAGAGTGTAAAATAAGAGGACCTTTTGAAAGACTGCAGGGGAAAAGGATGGCAGGCGATTCCCAGTTGAGGTCTGCTATAGAGGATTTTCTGCCCTGTATGTATGGAGAACGCTCACAGCCTTGGGATTAAAGGGAGAGGAGAGAGTGCTCAGGATATATAAACAGTGGGTGTCTTCAGATGTATAGTAGCAGCAGAATGACACAGAGTTGGATCACCAGATACTGCACATTAGGGATGAGCGAGAACAGTATTATCTGTATCTGTCTCTGTATCTGTTAACCATATGAATTATCTGTATCCGTATCTGTACTCGGACTGGGCGGGCCCTAACCCGAAAGTGGGTGGGATTTAACCCGAAAGTGGGTCAGGTTGTCTTTAAATGGGCGGGGCTTTAACCGGCTGGTTAGAGCCAGCTGACGGTTTAAAAAAGAAAATAATCTCCGACAGGCAGGACGCGAGTCGCATTCTACCAAGCAGCACATCGGAACAAACTCCACATTTACTGGTTAATGACCGAGGGAGAGACAGAGAGAGAGAATGTGCTGTTATCTTCTTAGTGTTCTGTGTGTGTGTGAGCAGAGCGGGACACAGCAACACAATAAATCTGTATGTGTGTGGGGAGGGGCGCTGTGTGTGGGAGAGGGGCGCTGTGACTAGTCTATCACAGAAGCAGACACGGTCAGCTACCCAATGAGAATTTTTATTCAATCCGAGCACAGATATTGACTGGTATTACTCGTATGATACTCGTACTCGTCAAAAGTGCTTTATCCGTACCAGATACTCGTTTCAGTCGAGTATCCGGCTCAACTCTACTGCACATGTTGCACAAGAAGCAATTTCACATTTTATTTCTGTCCCTCAGCAATCAGCCGCGCTCTCTTTCACCCCTTTAAAAGTACATAAATCACATATTCAGCAGGAATTTCAAAGTTCCTGAAGATCATGGAGAGAGGGGGTTCCTGTGAAACTGCCTGAAAAAGTCACTGTGGTAGTTATTAGGGATGAGTGAGTACAGCATTATCTGTATCTGTATCTGTATCCGTATCTGTACTTGGACTGGGCGGGGCCTAACCAGGAAGTGGGTGGGATTTAACCTGAAAGTGGGTCAGGTTGTCCTGAACTGGGCGGGGCTTTAACCGGCTGGTTAGAGCCAGCTAACGGTTTAAAAAAGAAAAATAATCTCCGACAGGCAGAGACACGAGTCGCTTTCTACCAAGCAGCACGTCTGAACAAATCCCACGTTTACTCTACTGGTTATTGACCGAGGGAGAGACAGAGAGCGCGCTGTTCTCTTCTCAGTGTTCTGTGTGTGTGTGTGTGAGCAGAGCGGGACACAGCAACACAATAACTCTGTATGTGTGTGGGGGAGGGGCGAGCACAGATATTGACTCGTATTACTCGTATGATACTCGTACTCGTCAGAAGTGCTTTATCCGTACCGGATACTCGTTTCTGCCGAGTATCCGGCTCAACTCTAGTAGTTATAAATTGTAATAACTCATTTAAAAAAGTACATTTAAAGTAAATCATTAGGATATCCATATGCTCTAACCCTATAGAATGGATAAAAGTATATTCTCTAAATTCACCCATAAAATGAAAATGTTCTTACAGGAAAAATCCAGCATCTGATTGCATGCAGAAAAAGCACAAGGGAACTCGAACCACAGTGAAGAACTAAATAGTGGCATAAAAGTCTATTGTAAGTGGCAGTTGTTTTTCACTTGATTGCACTGTAAACCTTATATTTGTGTCTAAGCTATCTGCAGAGAAAACACACATAAATACAGGGGCAGAGACATCATTCCACTCAGCAATAAAGAAATCACATTTAGAAATGCCAGCATGGATTAAATCCTGAAATCAATATGACAGATTCAGTAAGACGTCGCTTCAACCATCAGCAGCTAGGCCAAGGCAAACGATAGTTTGAGCAACAAATGTGAAAATAAAAGAAAATCCAGATTCATTGGTGTTTGTTTCCTCTCTGCAGTACCTACAGGCAGTGGATGTCTTGTTATTTAGTGAAAGCTGTCCAAGCATTGACATGTTTTAGGGTTATTGGTATAATAACGCTTGTGTTCAAGCTGTTGGAATCTGCAGAGCATTCAGATTAGATCCTTCACTCCGTTTTCTTTCCTGTGGTTCTGCAGCATGACTCTCACATGTGAGCCGTGGGCTTGGGCTGTGGCTTTATCTGCATGCATCTGCAAATCAATGCCGCTGCGAAAGGCTGCGTCCAGAGAGCAGAAAATGCCCTTTTCAAGCGCCTCTCGCTGCCTCTTTAGTTCCATCATTTCTATCACAACTACCAAGATCAATACATGTCTCGGCAAAGAAGATGCTCTTTGAAAGAATAAGTGCGTGGCCTGACCACAGATCAGTTTGGTCCAACCCTAGCTACTGTCAGAAAGAGAGAGGAAGCTGTCCCCAAAATCGAAATAGACTCGAAGCCTAGGCATGAAATACCACGCTGCAACATTCAGACCAGTGTGTGACCACATACTGAATGACTATGCAGTCTGAGACACCATTTACACTGGATAAAGGTAAAGCACCATGATTATGCTTGCAGCTTTTAGAACAGTCAAACGTTGAAAATGTTTGCGTTTCATTATTCTAGACTGCTGTCAGACCTCAGAGCAGAGTGCTCTTTTGTTATCATGGAAACAGAACGCTTACCGAATGTGGGTGTGAGTAATTAACATCCATTCTGAAATACATCCACATCCATATCTCATGTCGTGCTCTTACCATAATTACACGGTTTGTGTCTAAACAGGATTCACCCTGAAGATGAGACTGATCTGATAAACATTTCATGCTTGCTAAGGTGAACAAGCACACATCATGAAGCCATGATCAGGAACAGCAGATATTTTATGCCAACCTAAGAGGTGCTTGAATGAAAACATTGTAAACAATGTTATGGAAGGAACGTAGTGCCTTATTTATTGGTAAAAAAAAAAAAAGTGGGTGTTTTTGAAAAAAAGCTGGAAGCGAATATGAAAAAAACACCATGTACTCGTGACGCAACAAGCAACCGTAAAATAATTATAATAAAATAGGTCCTTGCAGAGTCTAACCAGTGCTGTTATTTGCAATGTTTATTTACAATGACTATCAGTTCAATGAAGACCCGATGCAAAGTAATGATTCACTGTAGCTAACTCATTTATGTCGTTTTTTTACTTTAGAATATACGAATACAGAAAATAACTATACAGTAATCCCCCGCGTATAATGAAAAACCGCGTTGTGTTTTTGTCAAAAAAATTCCTTAAAATGCCTATTTTTATAGTGTAAACCCTAAAGAACACTTTAATTTAATTTAAAACTCAGTTTAATCCATTACCCTTAAAGAAAATGTAAAGATAAACCCAAGGTTTAAATACGGAAAAAGTCATGAATGAGAGAGCGAGCAAGCAAGCAAGAGAGAGAGACGATCCGTGCGCTTCAGAATGAGAGAGAGCAAGAGAGAGAGAGAGAGCAAGAGAGAGAGAGAGAGAGAGACGCTATCCGGAAAAGTCACGAACAAGAGAGAGAGATACACACAGAGAGAGGGAGTCAGAGAGAGTAAGAGAGGTTTAAAGCCCCGACGGCCATGCACTGCAAATATTCTCTGCTTTTTTGCCACGTAAAAAACAAAAAAAGCGGAGAATATTTGCAGGTTCCACGTTGTTTTGAATATTTCCGCGTGAAACTGGATCTGTGAGTCCCGATCCACGTAAAACTGTGGGTTTACCGTATAATATAGCTTAAAATTTGGCTGGTAATTTATATTGTAAATTTATGTTGAATATAGCAACTTGGTCTTGGAGGAACGTTGTTTCGTTTCACTGTGTACTAACCGTATATGTTTGAGATGATAACATAACAAATAAAGCCTATGAACTTGAACTTGAACTTGAACTTGGTTTGGTGAAGATGCTGCATGACATCAAGACTACTTCAAATTCCAGACGTTCTATTCTCCAAATTGTCACCCAAGCTCCCAAGCATTAAGGACAGGAGTAATGACAGACTTCCATTGCAGATACTTTATTTGAATTCAGAGCAAAGGAAGTAGTCAGAAATCCAAATTTTAGCAAAACAAAAGAAGATTGGAAAAAACACTCAGAAACTGAGGTCCACCCCACACAAACTAAAATCCAAAACTCAAAACTCCTCAAACCAATCAAAACACAAATCTCATTTTCTCTGACCACACCAGTCAGCTGGAACACATTATATAAACAAATATTAGACCGGTGTGCTCATCCTTCATAATAAAAGTCCCCAAAACAAAACCAAGAACAAAGGACGGCCTCTAGGGGCCTCCAACCATAACACAAATACAACTTTTGCATCTACAAAATACAATTCTACAAACAAGATGGGCTTAAAACACAATATTAAATTAAATATTTTGGGCACATATGGCATTTTCTTCTACATCCGATAGTCTCCTAATTTTATCAAAGTGAATGATAGTTGGTTACAACATAAAAGACACAATGCTTAAGGCTTTATTGCTTTATACTTTTCATTATTTTAAAGTACTGTTGTAGAAAAGCAATTATGGCTGTGTTGATCCACGGCACTCACTGTAAAATGCTCCTTCTCATGTTCTGTTGCTGAAAGGCATCATCCATTTAACCTCTTGCCTTGTCGAACTATTAGAGTAGATGGACACAAGCTTTATCAACAGTCCATATCCTATCTAACAACATGCTGCCTTAAACACCCACTGCTTGTTAAAACTTGAAAAATTCATACATTACAGTAGATAGAATTTGGGACAGTTTGTTGTTGTATTTGAAGGCAAGGCGTAATGCATTTATGTGTCGAAAGTGAGAAAAATCAACAAGCGCAAGAATCCAAGTACCTTGAACAAGGGACCAATTATGATGGATAGATAACTGGGTCAGCGCATCTCCAAAACAAGCTAAATCATGTAGTCTAGTCAAGTAGGATTATTGTAATTTCAACCATATACACACAGTACACACTGTGAAACGAGTAACACAAGAACAGAAACAGAAACACCACAAGACAGACTACATAAGTGCAGGCAGGGCAAAATACACAGGAAGAGTGTGCAGGAAAAACACAAGAGACAAGACACTTTTAGTCTGGCTGAAAGCAACAGTACTAGTTCCAGGAAATACAGTATTATATCCGATTTTGTATTCTAGTAGCTGGGAGTTACATGTGCAGAGATGTAGCAGATCTTTTATTTTTTGGTTTTTTTTACCAAAGGAAGGCTGCAAAAGGACAGCAGTGAACCAGCGATGGGGTCATGGGTGCCCAAGGCTTATTGATCGGCATGGGGACTTCATGACAAAGTGTTCACTTGGCCTCCAATTTCATTAGATCTCTATAAATCTCATCTCTGGAGTTGAAGGACCAGCTGCTAACTTATTGGTGCCAGGCCTTACAGCACACCTCCAGAGGCCTTACCGTCCCTCAGTGGCTCCGAGCTATTTTGGTGGAATGAGGGAATCCCACACAATATTAGAGGCATGAGTGTATATAAGCAGTGCTGATGCTCATACGTGGTTCTAGACGTATTGCTCCGGGCCCCTGTTGTGGCCCCTGCACTGAACAGCCAATGATTTAAATTAGGGCTGGGAAAGTTAACGCGTTATTTACTTAACGCCGACAATAATTTTTATCACACGTTAACGCAGGTTTTGTAAATCCTTTTCTCCGCAGTAACGCTCGCAGTGGTGGACTGAGACTTTCTTTCCCCGGATTGGGTTTTCGCATCTCGGCCGCATCTTGGGCCTTTTTGCAGAATGCACAGATCACCAGTCCGCTCCTGAACACTAGCGCTGAGCTACTTAATATGGACAAAAGTAATGGGACATCTGCGCTCCCATTACTTTTGTCCATATAAGACGCCTGACCATTACACAATATGCGACTTTAATAACACTGGCTCCGCCCACATGCTTTGCAGCTGCTATACTGGCTCCGCCCCCATGCTCTTGGATCTTATTTTTCCGTAACAAGCTAGATAAAACGTGAACGCTCTGCAGTGGCAAACAGCTTTGGTTTTATATTTGATTTTATTACATTAATGTTTTTACAGAAATATTTGAACTTCAGCTGTGACTGTGTTAAAGAGAACACTGCGGTTAAAATC
>JBBPDH010192146.1:0-16492 GCA_037974565.1 Clupeocharax schoutedeni | reverse complement strand
GTGCTCCCAGAACACTTTAATTTCATTTTAAACAGTTTAATACATCACCCTTAAAGACAATGTAAAGATAAACCCGAAGTTTAAATACGGAAAAGTCACGAGAGAGAGAGAGAGAGAGAGATGCAGAGAGAGAGATACAGAGAACAAGAGAGAGACGCATGCTCCGGAAAAGTTACAAATGTGTGTGTGTTTGTGTGAGAGAGAGAGAGGGGATCCGTGCGCTCGAGAACAAGAGAGAGAGATACAGAGAAAGATAGAGAGACGAACGAGTGAGAACGCGCGCGAGAGAGAGATACAGAGGGAGAGAGAGAGAGAGGGTTGTTTGCCCTTTCATGCGAACTGAAATTCTTTCCGTTTTCTTCACAGGCACAGCTTTTAGTAACGCAAGGATATCGTCACGTTCGAGGTGCGAGATCAGATTTGTCTCACGAGATCTCGTCACACTCCTACTATATATGTACAGTCAGGTACATAAATATTGGGACATCAACACAATGATAACATTTTTGGCTCTTTACACCACCACAATGGATATCAAATGAAGCGAACAAGGTGTGCTTTAACTGCAGACTGTCAGCTTTATTTGAGGGTATTCACATCCAAATCAGGTGAACAGTGTAGGAATTACAACAGTTTGCATATGTGCCTCCCACTTGTTAAGGGACCAAAAATAATGGGACAGAATAAGAACCTTAAATCAAACTTATACTTTTTAATACTTGGTTGCAAATCCTTTGCAGTTCATTACAGCCTGAAGTCTGGAACACATAGACATCACCAGACTTTAGGTTTCATCCCTAGTGATGCTCTGCCAGGCCACTACTGCAACCGTCTTCAGTTCCTGCTTGTTCCTGGGGCATTTTCCCTTCAGTTATCTTCAGCAAGTGAAATGCATGCTCAATCAGATTCAGGTCAGGTGATTGACTTGGCCATTGCAAAACAATCCAATTCTTTCCCTCAGGGTTTCCACGGGGCATTAAAAAGCATTAAAAGTCATTAAATTGATTTTGCGAAAATTAAGGCCCTAAATGGCATTAAAAAGCATTACATTGTTTTATACGGGCATTAAAACTTTAGATCCGAGGTCACTAATAGGTGGACCGCGGTTCGGGTCCGGACCCAGAAGCTGTCCCATACGGACCCACACCTATAGCCAAAAGAGAACGTTTTAATTTAAAACCTGACCGAGCGCGTCTATTTTAACTGCCGCATCTGTTATGGTCTTTACAGTAATGGTTTAGCGGCTGAGGGAACGCACAGACCAATCGGATGCAAGTTAAGCCTGCCCACGTAACGCCACTCAGCCAATCACATGTGTGGGTTCCAGGTGCTAAATATTGAGCTATTTACACTGGGGAAGACAGGATGAGCGTGTTGGAGGCAAGACAGACTGGTGAAAGACGGTAGAAAGAAGCCGAAAGATAGTGATACATGAGTAAACTAAGGGAGGGATTTAGACGACTGAGTGAGAGAAAGGGAGAGATACAGACGCAAGAGAAACTGACGACTTTTGTTTTTGCTATCTCTCTAATTGGTTTCTTGACCTTTTATCTGCTCATTGTAATTGTGATCATGAAGGAATAACACACACCTGGCCATGGAACCGCTGATAAGCCAATTGTCCCATTACTTTTGGTCCCTTAACAAGTGGGAGGCACATATGCAAACTGTTGTCATTCCTACACCGTTCACCTGATTTGGATGTAAATACCCTCAAATAAATGCTGACAGTCTGCAGTTAAAGCACATCTTGTTCGTTTAATTTGATATCTATTGTGGTGGTGTATAGAGCCAAAAATGTTAGCATTGTGTTGATATCCCAATATTTATGGACCTGACTGTATATACAGGGTAGTGGTGGATACTTGCCTCTGGACCAAGAGGTCATGGTTTCCTAACTTCAGACAAATTCCACCACTGGGTCCCTGAGCAAGACCCTTAACCCCAAGTTGCTTCAGGGAGACTGTCCCCTGTAGCTAAGGAATGGAAGTCGCTTTGGATAAAAGCGTATGATAAATGCCGTAAATGTAAATATACACACGTGTATTAGGGATGTACTGAATATTCGGCCACCGAAATTTGTTTTAAACGTAACCGGCTCCAGACTGGATTAGAGTCAGCATGTCTGCCATGTAGCGCATTTCCATATATCTAAGAAAGACACACGGAAAGCCGTTTGTAAAGCGAGCAATGCTGAAATTTCTAGAGGGGGTGCATCCACAAAGACTTTCTCAACATCAGGATTCATTCATCATAGAAATCAAAAACATCCTGATGGAGCTCAGAAGAGGTGAGACCCTTCCAGCACACCCACTCCTTCTGTGTTTCTGAAAATGCAGGAAAGTTTTCCAGTGATTCCGGTTAATATATGGGCTGCCAGTCTCTGTTTAATACAGTATTTTGTTAAAGGTCTACAGAGGATGTTGTTTATCTTTCAGCAGTTTTAAAGCACTTGTTCTGAAAGCACTGTGTTCAGACACTTCGCTCAGAATATTAAAATGCACTTGTATTCACTGGTTTTATGAGAGAAGATATTTAATTGTAGAATATTTCAGCTTTCTTGCTTTTAGGCTATTCATGAGTGGGGTCAAATAAAATATTTTATTTCAAATTGATTTTATATTGTTTGTTACCAAACTATGAAAATATTTATTTAGCATTCAGATTTATTCAGCTGTAAGTACACACAGTCCCAGCCATGTGTGTGTGTGTTTTTTTTCTGTTCTTTTCTGAGTGCCTGGTGATTTGTTTCTGTGCTTTTCGTGAAACATTTTCCTGTGGGCTGGTTTACCGTTTTGTGTTCTGCAGTGTGAACCATTCAGTAATTAGGGCAATTTCGAGTGAGTAGTTGTAGTTAAATTTAATTGTAAAGTAGTAGCCTTCTCACCTCGGGTTCCTCCACAGTGCTAGGTGAAGCTGAGCAGTGGAGCCGGAGGTCAGACTGATCAGATAGTAGCTGATTGGTTGCATGTGTCTAGTTTACCCTGCATTATTTATTGTCCGGAGTATGTGCAGTAAGTGTGGAGCCCTGTAAAGACATCACATTGTCTTAGGTGCAACTAATTCTTTGTTTTCAGAAGTTGAACACTCAGTATAGATGTATCATTCACATGGGTGTGTGTGTGTGTGTGTGTGTTTTTAAAACACTGTGCTCTGCTGTTAGACGAGTCCAACCTGTTGCTCCACCTTGCAGATGTAAGCATGTGATGGTTCTGATGCTGCCGGGTTTGTGAAAGTCCTTCAGTCGTTAGTTTCCAGACACTGTAGGTTTGATATTTGCTGAGAAATACACTGGTGGTCCTGTGAGGCCCCTGATAAATGGGGTGAAGGGTCTGACACAGTGCAGCTAACTACAAAGTGCTCTGTAAAGTGGAGCTGAGAGAGCGGACACTCAGTAAAGATATTAGAAAGCTGTACCATCTAAAGTGTCTTGTGTAAGAACCCAAAATATGTTTTACCTTTTTAAAAATGATACAAGTCGTGTGAAGCTTTAAATTTGTACATATGAATTCCGTGTGCTTGTATTGGTTCTCTACCGGCCTGAAGGTGGTGCTACAGCATAACATGTCTTTTAGTCTTAAACTCTTGAGACTTAAGTCAGTTTTGTTGCATTTTTTTCTTTTCCTCAAATTAAACAAAAGACTCTTAAGGTTTGTTCACATCCACCCACTTGGTATTGAGCAATATACAAAATGTTTTGTTTCTGTTTTCGATTGAACTTCAAGATTTCAGTTTTAAAATACTTGTCTTGCATATAAATACTTGTTAAAAGCGTGTCAACATTGTAAATAAGACATCCGCAACTAGGAGCTTAACTGACATAAATGACTGAAACTGAAGCGCTGTCCTGGTCAAGGCTAATGCATCAGCTGATTTTGAAGCGAAAACATAAATAAATGCCAGTTAATGCTGCTAACAGCTAAAATAGTAAATTCCTAACTATAAACAGCACCAGAAAAGAAATGGTATGAAAACTTTAATGAACACAATGATCACAGGTTTAAGTATTATAGCCCTATTGTTCAGAAGGTGCTATTTTAAACAGCTGAGCCATAAAACCATTCATCTGAATCTGAAATAGCTCCTTTTTGGATTTAAGTTTAAAATTTTGAAAAACACCAGTGGCTGTTCGTTGGCCATGTTATACACGCTGTGGGGATTAGAATTCCTACAGCATGCCGTATGTGGGGAGTAGGTAGTCTTCAGAGACATGACTTTGCGTTTATTTGTGTTAATCGGGTCCTCAACTCTGTGTCTCTCTTTACTTTGTGTTCTCAAATAGAGGTTGACCAATTAACGATCTGCCTGATTAATCGTGCTGATATTTTGCAATTTTTTACATAATCGGCAACAACTGTAGTCGGAGCATGTAAATACAGATTAATAGACGCGCGTTTATGGACAGAACCGTGCTGCAGCTGTGGAACACGAGTGACACCCCCCTCTACTGCCACCTGCAGGGCTAGCAGCAGCTACCAGACTTTTGGCTTTTCTGGGAGAATTCTTTTCATTTTTTCTCTTATCAATCTTACCAATTCTTACATTGGTTTGCTATGTACTGGTGCATTAAACTGAGAGAAAATGGGAGTACATAGACTAATTAAATTCCATCTTATTTATAAGGGTCAATTATCAATATACCATATCACTTTATAACAACATTGAGGTACAAAGTAGCTACAGTTAGCTCACCATTAGCGAAATAGCCTACAACTCACTCACTCACTCGCTGCAGCTTTACTGTGCTTAAAGACGAGCTGCTCAGGACAACACTGAAGAAAACGAAATGCTTAAATGTGTGGCTACACACAGCAATGATTGATGCTGTCAATGCTGTATATAAATGAAAGTCTATGGCTTGTGAAAGTGTGAATCAGAACAGTTTTATACACATGATTTATTGCAGTTAGCTCTCATTAAACCACGTAATCACTAGTAGCTTGTGTAGTCTCTGAATCTGTGCATATCAGGCTGTGTGAAGTAAATTTTCTTGCAAACTTTAGATTTTGCATGGAATTTAGCATGACACTGTGTCTGTCAAGAGATATTATTTATAAAATTGACCAATAACCCCCCACCAAAAAAAGAAGGAAAAGGATTTGGTGTCACATATCGGCCGACCCTGATTTCTAAGTATCTGCATCGGCCACAGAAAAACCCATATCAATCGACCTCTATTCTCAAAGTTTACTTAAGCTTTTATATGATAGTTCAGGCCATTTCTGATATCCAAGTCATTGATTTTTGCCTAAATGGGACCAACACTCATACTGGATCAGCACATCACTTAATAAAACTATTTGACTGAACCTGGTTATGGTTAAGTACTAGAAAGCTTGTTTGTATATTTTTGCAAAGCCCTGCTTATGAAGGCATGTCTTGTGAAATTGTGCACTCCTTGTTCTCTGGCCTGGTGAGAACAATTCAGCCTATTTCTGGATCTCCTTTGGAGAACAACTAAAACCTGCCATGCTTAGAGGGTTCACTGCCTCACATGTGAGCTCTCTGTGTTTAACACTTGCTTAGCATGTAGTCATAGAAAACAGGAGAGGTGTAACTAATGTACAGCAATACTTCTCTGGTGTTTGGGTTTTGCTGTTAAGCTGTAGTTTATTATCCAGGAAACAGTTTTTCTTAGAAAGCCACAAATAAACGTTGAGTGAAGGCAGGACAGAACTTTATCAGAAGCTTGGTTAATCATTTTTCCAGCAAGGATGCTGGTCAGCAGTTTTTCAGCTACTGTATCTGGGTGTTAAATGATTAATTATAAGGGGCAGCTGGGTGGCCTAGTAGTTAGAGGGTTGCCCCTGCAATCTGAAGGTTGTGGGTTTCAATCCCAACACTGCTAGTGTCATCACTGAGGTTCCCTTGAGTTAGGTACCATCCCCAAACACTACTGTAACAAATTTACATTTACGGTATTTAGCAGATGCTTTTTATCCAAAGCGACTTCCATTCCCTGGAGCAACTTGCGGTTAAAGGTCTTGCTCAGGGACCCAGTGGTGGTTTTTGCTGAAGGCAGGTTTCGAACCCATGACCTCTTGGTCTGGAGAGAAGTATCCTAGCCACTGAGCTACCTCCACACTTGGTGAAGGGCTTAAATGGGTTAAATGCAGAGAAAGAATTGTATGCTGTAGTGTGTTTGCATGGATCTATGAGGGACTGCTTTACTTTATAACTTGGTTGTTTGGGATGAGATAAAAGAAGCTGTATTGTTGAGCTGTTGGAGATGGCAATGGTCACAGCTGATGTGCATTTTGCCTCAAACATCCTTCTACTAAACGATCAGCACCGTTCACACTCTGTCCTCTTAATCCACTGAAAGAAATGAAACAGCTGTCTGTGTCTTGCTGGAGATGATTGTGATCCTGAAGTCGTGCCCTTTGTCTTGCGGTGGCATTGTTTCCCCACTATGTCCTCCTAGTCAGAATATAGAATGCCAAAAACAGATTCCGCTGACCTAGACAGTTTATTTGCCAGAAGCTTTGTGACTTTCAGTACAGTTTCCAGATCTTTTCCACAGGTGTCTTCGATCTTATAAGTGAAAACTTTAAGAATGATCAAAGTGAAAACAAACATGAATTTCTGCTCTGGGCTGCCGAGTTCAGGATACTAGTTTTCAAGTCTGTCCTTGGATTTACTGGAGGATTCATAGCAGTGTCTGCAGTGTCTAATTTTATAATTAAATTTTGTTTTATTCATAAAAAACTGAACATTTACGTCAGCCAGAGGTGTTGTGTTCCTAAATGTATTTGATCTGTGGGTTAAATTTGAACTTCAGTAATCCCTGTTTTCCGCGGATCAGCAGTCACGGATTCAGTCTCTCGCAGATTTTTTTTGAGAACCGAAATCCCCACAATAATGTGGAAACTGCAAATATGCTCCACCTTTTTTCTTTTTTTGCTTTTTTGGGGGAATAAATATTTTTTCTGGATGTTTTCTCATAACGGGGACAGTTCACCTTGCTGCGGTGTCCCAATACTTTTGTCTCACGACCTTCCGAGTTGCTTATCTCAGCGAGGAAAGCACTCAGACACTCCACAGTTCAGTAGCTCTTCAGGAGACCTTTCCAACAAGCCCTCATTTGTATTTATTCCTCAAAAACCATGAGCTGGAGCGCATTTTGTATTTTTGTATCTCTGCATATAATTCTGTTTATTAACCGTGTCTCGTCTTGTCACTGTCACCTTGTTGCACTGTAGAGCTCTGTCACTAAAACAAATTCCTCATATGTGTGAACATACCTGGCAATAAATGTTGATTCTGACGCGTCCATCTTTAAATACGATCCGGGTGTAAACTTTTGTCCAGCAACCTTCCGAATTGCATATCTCAGTAGGGAATTTAAATTCGAATACTGGTTTACCTTAACATTTTATTTAAGGGTAATGCATTAGAGTTTAAAATGACAGTGTTCTGGGAGCAGAAAAGCAAGGGATTACTGTATACTGGAACTCGTTGGTTTATAGTTTGAGGAATCAATACTGAAACCTGAAAAACATATTAAATGAAAATGAATGCTATATGCACCTCCTGTTTCACTGTCTCATCCTGTCAATTTATGTTTCAGGTGTTGCTGCTAGCTCCTTTCTAACCTCTGGAAAGTACGCCATCGACCCGGAGCTGAGGGGTCAGGAGTACGAGCGCATCACTCAGAACTTGGATGTTCATTTCTGGAAAACGTTTTGGAACGTCACTGAAACCGAAATTCTTGCAGTCAGTATAAACACTTTTTACATTTGTAATTTGAGGACAGTAAATGGTCTTAATTGAGCTTAATTTAGATGTATCCATATAATCACTGCTTTTACTTTGATAATCTTGGTAGCCATTGGGATCTCGGCGGTCTCCTGAGACTTGTTTCAGTAACTTGTTTCTCTCTCTCTCTCTCTCTCTCTCTCTCTCACACACACACACTCTCTCTCTCTCTTTCTCTCTCTCTCTCTCCCTCTACTTTCTTTTAGGGTTTGGCCAGTATGACTTCCACTCAAGTGAAGGTGAACCGCGCTCTGTCAGTGCCACCCACATCTTTTGACCTCCCGTTGGCTGCCGACCCCACACACACAGTTACGATCTCTCCTCCGGTTGCTCATATTGGGCCTGGCCCCATCCATATGAGGCTGATCTCTAATGAACTGAGGGAAGGACAGGTAATGTCCCTCACATTGTCTCACTCATACATAATCCAGGCTGTATGCAGTAAAGTCTCAGTTCACAGCACTCAATAGGAGGTTCTCCACTGACTGGTACCAGCTCGGTTCGGTTCAGTCTAGTTCTACTCTGTTGAGTTTGGTTTTGGACCTTCAGTTTTCCACCTGGTTTCCAACTGGTTGCTATAGTGACCAAACAATCCTTGATTCGTGGCTGTTTGCCACAAAACGGAAAGAATTGGCACCAGACAACACTTAAAGAAGCAACATGAGGCTACTGCTAAGGCTAACACTAATGCTAAAGTTCAGTCAACAAAACTGGCGAAACTAATGCGGCCACCAATCAGTAACCCCCAATTTGTAAACGTCATCATTTAGTATCGCTTCAGCACGCTTGGAACCTCAGCCAAGGTGGTACCCCCATTACTGTAGAGGCTGACTCAGATCATTAGGGCTATTTTTTGCAGTACAGTAAACCCCAAGTTTTTTTCCCCAAAATCGGTAATCATGGATCCGGATCCGGTCACATGCAGGGTATTTTGAGAATGAAACTGATATTTTTACGCGGAAATATTCAAAACAAAGTGGAACCTGCAAATATTCTTCGCCTTTTTTTTTTTGCTTTTTTTGTGGCAAGATGTTGGGTTTTTTTTTAACTCGTTTTAGTTCTGGCTCCCTGTGCCGTCGGGACGTCGGGACTTTAAACATCTCTCGCTCTCTCTGTATCTCTCGCTCTCATTCATGACTTTTTCTGGATGACGTTTTCTCTTTCTCTCTGTCTCTGTATATCTCTCTTGCTCTCTCTCGTTCTGGAGCACACGGATCGTCTCTCTCGCTCTCTCTCTTGCTCTGTCTCTCTTACTCGCTATTACTCTCTCTCTGGCTCTCTTACTCTTTGTCCCTGTGTTTCTCTCTCGTTCGTGAATGTTCCGTATTTAAACCTCGGGTTTATCTTTACATTTTCTTTAAGGGTGATTTATTAAACTGAATTTAAAATGAAATGAAAGTGTTCGGTGAGCACATTTGGGGGCATATTTAGGGTTTACACTATTAAAATAGGCATTTTAGGCATTTTTTTGACAAACACAACAACGCGTTTTTTCATTATATGCGGGTGCTCGTGCAACGTAACCCCTGCGAATAATGGGGGATTACTGTATATGGAGCGTTCGATGGAATACCAGTGACTGTAATATTTTGACATTGTATTGTATTATGTCATAAATCTCTATGACATTAAACTTGTATCGGTGTATCGTATTGTGACAGATTGAATATGGATATCGTACTTGTACTACTGACTTATCCATTAAAACAAATTAAAACTTGTTCCTTACTCACCAGGACAGTGAGAAATTATTGGCGATGGCTCGTTCTGATGGCGGCCCCATCTCTCTCTCTCTGGGTCTGAAGCCTAAGAGGAGCCCCCCATCCCCTTGGCTGGTGATGCACTACCATGGAGGAGGCTTTGTGGCACAGACCTCAAAATCACATGAGGTACAGTCTTCTCTCTTCTATGTGAGTGCGTATGTCAAAGTCAAGTCAAAGTGAACTTTATTGTCATTTCTCCGTAGACAGGTATACAGGGAAACGAAAAGGCGAGAGCTCTGGATCTGCAGTGTACACACAAATATATAGTGCAATAGAAGAAATAAGATTTAGAAATAAAATAGACAGACAAGACAAAACTTTGTGCAAGACAAAGAGAGTGCAATCAGACAATATATAGGAATATATAAATCTATGAATCTATGGTATGGGTAAGCTATATTAATATACTATACATATACAGTAAAGGCAGGGATCATCATTTGTATCTGAGCTGTTCCGCAGTTTAAGAAAGTATGACCGAATGAGTTGACTGTGCGCAAATACCAGAAGCATTTATGTGTTTTTCAGTCTTTTCTTCTGTGTGCAAGAACAGTCCTTATGAAAGTGGCTCTGCATGTGTGTATTAAGGTGAACAGGCTGGTTGGGGTTGAAGAGGGGTAGAGTTACAGTTAGTGAGGATTTCTTGGGGGCAGCATGCTGTTAAAGAAGCCTGACAGCCTGGGGATAAAAACTGTCCTGCAGCCTGGCAGACCTGGCTCCTCTGGGATGGCAGGAGGGAGAAAAGTCTGTGTGAGGGGTGAGAGGGGTTCTGCACAATGTTGCAGGCCCTGCGAACACTGCGCTTGTGAAATGTGTCCTGGAGTGAGGGGAGAGGCACCCCAATAATGTCCTCTGCTGTCTTTACTATCCTCTGCAGGCGCTTGCGGTCGAATGTAGTGCAGTTGCCATACCAGGTAGTGAAGCAGCTGGTCAGAGCACTTTCAATGGTGTCTCTGTATGTGTTGGTGTGTTGAACTTATAGGGCAGGCTAGGAGCACGAGACGCTGGGGAAATGAAAGGTGCTGTTTTGCTGCGGTGAAAGGAAGTGCAGTGCTCTGGATGGAGTGCAGGGTGGTGAGGCGTGTCCTTGGGATCTGGTGAGCGGTCAGGCATGCAGAAGCTCTCCTGGAAATCTCGGGAGGCTCAGGTGGTGCCCGAGTGAGTTCAGTGCGCGGAGGGTTGACCAGGCAGATGGGACGTCGATGAGGAGGGCAGGCCGGAGTTGCTGGTGGTCCGTGGGCTGGAGTGTTGGTGAGGCGGCCGGGACGTCGTCTTCCTCTTCTCGTAGTCTGCTGGCGTACACAGAAAGGTAACAAGTGAGAGTGTTTCAGAGAGAAGCGCATTCCATCTTTGGAGTGGCCCTGTATCCCTTTTATATGGTCCTGGTGCCTCTTGTGGAGGGGAAGTGATTAATCATCCTCTGCCTTGCTGCGCTCCGTAGCCCCTGCACGTCCAATGCACTGGTAGTGTGATGCAGCACTTTAGAGTGTTGCTGAAGTGCTGCTGCATGGTCAGGAGCGACTGATGAGCTTGAGGTACATGCTGTCTGTGTGTGTGTTAGTTAAAGTATATGTATGTGTATATATATATAATATAGATGTATGTATATGTGTATGTGTATATTTAACAAGCAATATTTAACAAGGAGGTTTTGCTCTTGTGGGACATAGACTTGCTTCTCTCAGTGACTCATTGATCCAGTCACAGGATAACGAATGAGCTTGATTTAATCACTCCATCACGCAGAGACAGGCACTTCTGCACCTTCTAAGAAATCCTGTGACCTACATTTCCAAACACAGTTGCAGCCTAATTGTGTAAAGCTAACATAAAGCTTAGAATTGAAGCATAATTCAGATATTTGTTTCACAAATAGGAATATATTGTCTAAATATATAATCTAAATAGGCCTAACAGCTAGTTCACAGTAAAGTGCTTACAGGCTTAGAAACAAAAATAAGTTTGAATAATAAGATTAAAGACCGTTTAAATGCAAAAAATATATTTTTTTCATATATAAAAAAGTTAAGTATTTCTTCAGTTTTGAAACATATTAAGAATATGTGCGTGAAGATAGTCGTAACCATGTGGCAAAGCTGCCGAACTGTAAGCTTGATAAGAGACCAAGTAGGTCCTGGAGATCAACTTTCTGTTATTAGTCACAGGGACGGTCTTGCAGTCAGTCGTCACAGGGACGGTCTTGCAGTCAGTCGTCACAAGGACGGTCTTAGTCAGTAGTTACAGAGATGGTCTTACAGTCAGTAGTTACAGAGACGGTCTTACAGTCAGTCGTCACAGAGACGGTCTTAGTCAGTAGTCACAGGGATGGTCTTAGTCAGTCGTCACAGGGATGGTCTTGCAGTCAGTCGTCACAAGGACGGTCTTGTAGTCAGTCGTCACAGGGATGGTCTTGCAGTCAGTCGTCACAGGGACGGTCTTGCAGTCAGTCGTCACAGGGACAGTCTTGCAGTCAGTCGTCACAGGGACATCTTAGTCAGTCGTCACAGGGACGTCTTAGTCAGTCGTCACAGGGACGGTCTTGCAGTCAGTTGTCACAGAGACGGTCTTAGTCAGTTGTCACAGGGACGGTCTTACAGTCAGTCGTCACAGGGACGGTCTTGCAGTCAGTCGTCACAGGGACGGTCTTGCAGTCAGTCATGACAGGGACGGTCTTAGTCAGTCATCACAGGGACGGTCTTGCAGTCAGTCGTCACAGGGACGGTCTTGCAGTCAGTCGTCTCAGGGACAGTCTTGCAGTCAGTCATCACAGGGACATCTTAGTCAGTCATCACAGGGACGTCTTAGTCAGTAGTCACAGGGACGGTCTTGCAGTCAGTCGTCACAGGGACGGTCTTGCAGTCAGTTGTCACAGGGACAGTCTTAGTCAGTTGTCACAGGGACGGTCTTGCAGTCAGTCGTCACAGGGACGGTCTTAGTCAGTCGTCACAGGGACGGTCTTGCAGTCAGTCGTCACAGGGACGGTCTTAGTCAGTAGTCACATGGACGGTCTTGCAGTCAGTCGTCACAGGGACGGTCCCACTGAAGACACTGAGGTTTAAGTGTCTTGCTGAAGGATACAATGGTAGAAACTGAGGGTGGTATGAGACAATTGTTTTACCCACTAGACCACTACCACCTATGCGTTCTATGCAGTTGAGAATTAAAGCACAAGCGTGTGGTTCATAAATCTGCAGTGTTGTCCCTCTGTTGATTGTGTCTTCCCTCCTGTCCCCCTAGCCCTACCTGAAGAGCTGGTCTCAGGACCTGAACGCCCCTGTCTTGTCTGTAGACTACTCTCTCGCCCCAGAGGCCCCTTTCCCGAGGGCTCTGGAGGAGTGTTTCTACGCCTACTGCTGGGCCATCAAGAACCACAACCTTCTGGGTAAGTAGAACCGAGCCGTATTCACAGGATTCAACTCAACCCAACAGTTCATATACTGGCAGAATTTCTCCTAGTGCTTTGAATAGGGATATATTTTAATTTAAATTGTATTGCATGCCTTTAGGATGTGCAGCACACTTTTGTTTATCATAGGTTGGTTTATTCTTAAACAAAAGATGCACATAGAATCGCCCAAGTAACTTCTGCTTATACTTAAAACTGAAATAATTTCATAAAACAATACTGATCTGCCCCATAACTGTTCTGTTGTTCTGTTTCCTCATGTAGAAAATTACATCTAAACTGCATGTCTGTAGTAATAGAAATGGTTCTGTACTGCCTGATCAGCAAATGAAAAAGGAATTGAAATTTTGTTCACCTTAATATATAAATCCATGTATATTGGTACATTTGGATTGTTTTTTTTCCCTTCTATCTTTTTCCTTAATGCAGAACTGGTGTCAAGTCTTCGTTTCAGAGTTCAGACCTGCATCGATGTGCTGGATCTGTAATAAGAGGCACTGAAGAGAATAATTGTACTAATAACAAACTGCCCAAAATGAGCCCTTCTGTTAATAAGAGACAGTGGTTTCCTTCTCAAACTAGACACGATCAGATGAAGAACCCCGTCGTGTCTGTAGTACGGCCTCATCAGTGAAACATATGTTACTCTGTTCTGCTTTTTAAGCAGAACAGTTTTTAATAAGGTACCAGGAATTTTTTTTATCAAATATTTATGTAGAGAATCTTGTTCAGATTATTTATTTATTTGTTAATAATTAATTCATCTTGTTTTCAAGTCATTTATATTTGAATGTACCTTCATGCCACGCCGTTGTAGTTGATATAGCATTAAACTCAAACTAAACTACACTACTACTACTAGTAGTAGTACTGGTGGGAGGGGTGGTGGTGGCCTGGAGGGTAGGATACTTGTCTCAAGCGGTTATGGTTTCAAATACTTCCTTCACAACCCTTAACCCTGAGTTGCTCCCGGGAGAGACTGCCCCCTGTAGGTAGGGAGTGGACGCATTTGCTAAAAGCTCTAAATGTGAATTAACTTCTTCTCTTTACCTCTTCCCTGCTCTTTCAGGCTGGACGGGTGAGCGCGTGTGTTTGGCTGGCGACAGTGCGGGCGGTAACCTGTGTGTGACTGTGTCGATGAGGGCTGTGGCTCATGGCGTGCGACTGCCAGACGGCATCATGGCTGCCTATCCGGCCACCTTGCTCACAGCATACGCCTCGCCATCGCGACTCCTCAGCCTTATGGACCCTCTCCTGCCTCTGAGTGTGCTCTCCCGCTGCCTCAGCGCATACGCAGGTCAGAGACATGTCCTACACATTCTCCAGAAGTGTGTTCTTATTTATGAGTTGTATTGTAAGTGAAGTTGCCCGTATAGTCCGTGTGAAATACTTTCTTTACATTTAATCCATTCCAGCGAAGCAGAGGGGCACCGGGGAGCAGTGTGCGGGGCCGGTACATTAGTCAAGGAAACCTCAGTGATGACACTAGCAGTTGGGATTCGAACCCACAACCTTCTTATTGCAGGGGCAACACCCTAACCACAAGGGCCACATACTTCCGGCACGTGGCAAAAGGCTCATTGCTGAGCTGCTTCTTTATTTTCCTATTTGTATTGTTTTTGCTGCTCTGTCCACTTTCTGCTGTAACTATGCAAAATGGCCACTTGTGGAACTAATAAAGGTGTATCTTAAACCCGCTGAAGGCAGCTAGTTTAAGTGATTATGGAGCTACCCATGCAATCAGAAGGTTGTGGGTTCAGATCCCAGCACTGCTAGTGTCATCACTGAGGAACCGTTGAGCAAGGTACCATCCCCACACACTGCTCGATGGTGGCAGCCCCCTTCTTCACTTGTTCACACTGTGTGCTGTGATTAGAAGTGTTTACAAATAACACGTGTGTAAGATTTGCTCTAGAGTTTTATTCATGCCCAGCTGCATTCACACTCTCCCTCTCCTGATGCTGGTGTTTGTGTGTAGGTATGGACTCTCAGGCTGAGAAGCAGGTAGAAAAGGTCAGCACTCTTGGCATGGTAAGGAGAGATACGGCGTTACTCCTAAAAGACTTCAAACAAGGAGCCTCCAACTGGATCCATTCTCTCCTGGACCCCAGCAGAGCCAGTGCAGGTTTGTGTTCTAGCTTCCCAGTGAAATACAGAATGTTGATGTGTTTTATGGATGATCCTCCTCCAGTCCAATATGCAAATGAGTTACAAGTGTTTTGATTAAATAAGTGAGCCTAAATGTTAAACAGGACCTTTCATATCGTACAAGATTCATCTCTATTTTTGTGAGAAAAGCAGTGACTTACGGTCAGAACAGTAAAAAAAAATATGTATGCAATGAGGCAACAAAGAGATTCTGTGCGCCAAGAGATTCTGCATGCAATTGGAACATTTTGCCACATGGTGTATAAACGCGTCTGGGGCAGCTGGTGGCCTAGGTTAGAGCTGACCCTGCAATCAGAAGGTTGTGGGTTCAAATCCCAAAAATGCAAGTGTCGTCACTGAGGTACCCTTTGAGCACGGAACTGTCCCCACACACTGCTCCCCTAAAGAACCGGGTGAGATATTCCTCTTCCCTATTTCTGGACTTTATTCACTCTGCGAGTTTGGTTGTTGTGAATAACGGATCAGTTAAGTTGCAATAAAGCAGTGTTAACCAGCTCTTTGGGGTTATTGGACTAACTTGGCTTCAGTCTCTCTAAATACAGTCCGAAGAAATGACTATTTGAAGGAGGTGCATTTTTGTAATTTCATTGTTTCTTGAGTAAAACATTCTATCTTAAAATATTTGACCAATTTTTTCAGATATTATAGGTTGTGGCGCGACCCACTTGTTGAAATCAACGTCCTATACATACCTAACAAAGATGGCAAATAAAAACAGATCTGGATGCCAGATGGCAGTGTAGGTTATAATTAATTTTGTTGTAATAAAGCTAAGGTATTTGTTTTTATGGTCAAAACATTAGCAAGTGTGAAAGAGGATCGCTTTGCACCTCATCACCATGAATGAGTCCGTGTTGTCCTCTGTAACGAGTTTTGGTGTGGTCCTTTAGGAAAATTAATTTTCCCATGTTTCTTTTACTAAGGATGAATCAGAAACCACTGTGTAACAAATAAGCATATTGTGAATAAAACAAATAAAAACAATGTAACATTTTGACGACATATTACACAACCTCTGTATATTCATGCTAATATGCGTATGGGTTTATTCATGTCTTGTAAATGGACACAGCAACTCTGAATAGATCTGAAACAACTCAAACTATGAACTGAATTCATTAAACGTTCTGTTTTGTTTGTGACAGAACACTACTAAAATATCTAAAAGTGGAATATTCTATCAGGATTTATAGGAACATGTAGATATGTAGTTAGTCTACAGATATTAGTAGTTAGTATCGACAGATATTTGAGGGTCAGGTATTGTATCACAGATAAATCACTATAAAAATGAAAACCTTTCATAACACAGCTCAGTATCTGTGGGTTCTGTAGTGTTTTTCATGCTGATCTCAGATCTGTGTTTAGTGTTTCCTGCAGGTACAGTGTTTGTGAT
>JBBPDH010192116.1:0-16499 GCA_037974565.1 Clupeocharax schoutedeni | reverse complement strand
CCACAAACAGGAAGTTAATATCACCAACCATTCCCATTTTATTAAGGTGTATCCATATAAATGGCCCACCCTGTACTATCAGCTTCCACCTGAGCACGAGAAGAATTATGGAATTATGGAGTAATGAGGCAGGAATTTGCCGGTTCATTTCATTTGCAGTCAAAGGCATATGGGGAATTTATAACAAGATCTACCCGAGCACACACACAAAAGCAGGTTCTCTCATGATTACTGGGCAGAATATCACAGCCAAAGTGACTGGCTTTGCACAGCTTCAACCTCATCTCTCTCTGTGGCTCTGCAATCTACCATAAAATCATGAATAAAAACCTTTAACCTTTCCCCTCCGAAAAAAAATCCTATATACTCACTGACCTTAAAGCCACTCACAGTGTATGTCAATGGAAGCAGTTGCACAAACAAGTTTCAAAAATGCCAATGAGCTCCTTTTGTAATAAGTGACTATGTAATGCAAATTCCAAACTAACCATATTCCAACAATACAAGTCTTAGATATCATCCACAGTTGTTCAAATAAAGTTCCAATCAACTTTAGTATTTAAAAAATGCTCTGATTACTTTCACTTTTTCAAAAATGTTTTCTGGTATCCATGGTAACCAAGCAGATCATAAAAACCCTACCTACTCCACTAACTAGACTGGTAACATATTATCTCCAATACTTCTCATGGGAAGCCATGTCTCTGAAAGCTCAAATCAAAGAAACTTTAATAATCACTAAAGCAGGGATCACCAATCCTATTCCATGAGAGCTACACTTCTGAGAAGTCTAGTTCCAGCCACAATATCTGCTCTGTGTAATACATTCTCTCAGAAGTTCCTGATTGGCTGGAGTGCTAGGGGAAGGGCAGAATGTTAGACAGAAGTGGCTACACAGCAGGAAACTGGATTTTTAGGGTCAGTGACTACAAAAATCATGTAACAAAGGTTTCCTGACTTCTATTCAAATTAGTTTCAAGTCAACAGGTATTCCGGTCTTTTTTAAACACAGAGAAAATATTGAAATATGTAGGAAATTTGACCTAATAGAAAAATGCAAAAAGCTATAAAGAATATGTTGATTTACATGCTTAGTGTTGCAAAACTAGGATATATATATATATATTTGACCTTGGAAATGGTGATCTTCTGACTACAGGTCAAGAACTGGATCATCATCAGAAACATATTTGGGAAAGTATAAGAAAATGAATGTCAAACATTCATGTACAAAGGACAGACCAGACAGATCATAATGTCCCATCCAGGTAAATTTTTGTTCCACAAAGTACAAACAACATAAGTACCCTCAAAAGATACAACATGGTCCTACAGGTCCAACTGTGAACATTATAAAATTAGTTTGAAGAAACATTAGATTTATCCAGATTTAAAGGACATATTTGTATCTTTAAACAACTATTTTAAATAGTAGTAATGAAATCAAATTTAAAAGACTGCCATGAAACCAACATTCTTCAACATTATATGATGTTCACCATATCCCATTTGATATTTGAAAAAACAATTAGCAACTTTTCACTATTCAAGACAGAGCAGGATAATATGACCTGGTTAAATTTCTAATACCAGAAATGTAAGGTACCACAATGTTTTTACTTGATTATAATACCCTTCTACCATACTGTGTTCATTCACTCCCAAATTTGCATACTGGTTCATACTTGTTCCTGCACACTTCCTCTAACTGACAATTTCTGCTCTATCCATCCTTCCATCATGCCCTCCTGCCACTTTCTTCTTCTCATATTACAGCGTTATTCATTCCTTTCTTCTTTCCAGTCCCTTGCTGTCCCTTATAATTAAACCCATGTGGACTCCAATAATAAAGCCCTGGAAATAATTTACTCTCACAGATCTCTCCCTTTTTTCCCCTTGATGTTCTTTTTGGAAAAGACTGAGGCCCACACAGGGAAGCAAAGAGGCCACAGCAGCTTTAAAAGTCACAAGAACATCCAGTGAGCAAGAGCTCCTCCCACCAAAAAAAAAAAAATCAAATTCAAATTCAAATCAAACAAACCCACTCAGTGCCAAGCTGACGTGAGCCGAGTGTTTTCCGTTATTGAAATTCCAGGGCTTTTGGTTGGGCTGGGCTCACACAAACCATTGACAATGACAGTTAATAGTCTAAAAGGAGAAGCTGAACAGTGCAGGCACTCTAGTGTGTTTGGAAACTCACACCTAATCCAGGGGTTTAGAAAAAATCATCTGTAAAAGCTGGAATAAGTCAAGCCCTGCGCTCTTTCCAGGTTTCTGTAAGATAAGGACATTTCAGCATATTAAATATCAAAATCAAGCCACATGTTGGTTTTTGGAAAAAATGAAGTACCCAACTTAAATAAAAAGTCAGGAGAGATGCTTGCGTTTTATGATGTTGTTTCCATTTAGACTCATAATTTTGAACAGTTATCACCTGTGCCTTTATGATATCAGTGAGCCCTCTAAGCACATGTGTGCTGCACTATTTTGGCTCTCTGGAGGGACAGAGAGTCTTTGATTGGGCGGGTTGTCTATTTATAAAGAACACAACTGCAGAACCCCACACTTGGCTTGTAGTGTGTGGTGGGTGTGGTATGGCTGCGATAACTGTTTGGGTGTGGTGTGCAAGTATGCAGGCAGGAAAGGATACACTGAGAAAAAGCTTTACTATTCCATTTAGCTAAAAACGGATAATCTTTGAGCGGGGGAAATCATTTTAAAGAAAAGCCGCTACCTTAGTGCTGAGACCTGAGTACATCTTAACTGGTCAGCTGGGAGACATGAGAAGTAAAAGAACTTCACCAACTAAGCCCTGTTTCATTGAGCAATAATGAAAGATCTTCAACAACCCGCATCATCAGCAAACAATTAAACCCAGTGTGTTTGAAGCCAATCAGCGAAATATAGACCTATGTAATCAATTATAGCAGCTCACAAGATGACATTAGTTGCATCTGAAGATACAGTGCAATGGCATTCTCCATTAATAAGTATGGGCTCACAGAACCTGCTAAACATTCCTAGTTATAAAAAGAGGTCATGCAGAAACATTGCATTTTACAGACACATAAAACAAATTTAAAAGCACGTCATCCTCCACTAAGCAGGTAAGGCCACACACAAGCTATTTGAATGACAAAATACCCACAAACATGAAGCACACTGCATACAAAGTCAAGGGTTTGACTTTTAGTGCATGTGATGAACAAGGTTTTTCACCTGATGGGATGTATAGTGCCAACAAGAAAACTTGGTGGAGGGGGGATGATGGTCTAGAGCCGTTACCCTTAGTTCCAGTGAAGGGTAACGTTAATGGTAGAGCACACAAAGACATCTTAGACAATTATATGCTTCCAAATTGGTAGCAAACGTCCAGTGAAGGCCTTTTCCTGTTCCAACATGACCTTAAGAGGTCCATAAAGACATGGTCTGACCACATTTTTTGGTTGGTTTAACATTTCTTTTGACTGAATAGGCACAAAATCCCACAGATCCACTATAAATAAAAGAAATAAGTAGTAAGAGCCTCCCCGAACATTTTGAAGTCCAATTTTATTTAGCATCCCCAGCTTACATAGAGTAATGAAGCAGATATTTACCTCTGCTGATGATATTTGTCAGGACAGGCAGTAAAAAACTGTGGCACAGGGTCACAAAGCAGCTCTCACTCTGAACTGAATGGGTAACATGGGTGAGCCAGTCACTTATTTTAACCCCACAAGTGGGAACGATCCGTGTGAACAATCTCTCTGGAGAATGCTAGTCTCTTCTGAGACACACCTCTGACAAATGTGAAACCACAGCCAACAACATAACGCATGCCATAATCATCACATAAATCTGTGAGGCTGACAACATTCGCTCTGTACAAAGATGAAAGAATTTTCATGCAAAACTACGGGTCAAGGACTAGAGGTGAAAAATGACCTCAGAGGTTAACAGGCTAAGGTGATGCCCTGCAGTTTGTCAAAAGAGAAAACTCTATTTAGGAAGGAAATGTTAACAGGGAACAGAAGAGAACAAAATCTGAAAGACTCTCTCTGAAAAAGGGCAGACATAGAAAACACTTAAGTATATTTTATGGAAACAGTTATGTCAGCTGAGTTCCTTTCTACTGAACACAGACTTTATAGCAAAATATATTTACTTTATTAGCTTTTTTAAATTTAAATCTCAATACAGACTTCAAAAATTTGAAAGAAAGACACGTTGTTTGACTGTCTCTTACCTGATATGTGACTGGTCACCTCACTTTTCGGTTCACATTTTGGAAGGGAGCCATCTAGAGAAAATGTAAAGAGAGAAAAGAAACTATTATAAGCAAAAATCACCATATGGTACATATCCTTCTTTTCTCCTTTGCAATTAGGCCAGAGTGTGTGCATGCGACTCAAGCGCTGGGAAACACAAACCCTTGGCAATGCTTCCATGTTCTCCTGACCCTAAAACGCACCGATTTGAGCCGAGTCTGGGCACTGGTTACTGCTCTAATCCCTGAGTTAATGACATATAATCACACATTAACTTCTGCTCTGCTAGACACCAGTGGATCAGTACGGAAAAGAGGAAAAGTGGAAAAGAGGAGGAAAAAATATTTTTGGACTCTGTCTGTACCACAGATTACAAGCAAAATGCAGAAAATGCAGAATGAAGAAGAATGTATATATATGCCTGCGTGTGCGTGGACTGAAAGCTGGGCTCTTTTTCTTGCAAGGCTAAAAGCAGATGCTTTTCCTAGCAGGCATCAAAGTGCATGGGAAGAAAGCCTGGTCTAAACACAGGTCAAGAAAGCTGCTACACCGCTTGCCCCCCTTTCAAGTTAAACTAGCATAATCTTCAATGTTCATCAGAACAGACTCCTGGGTGAAAGGGACTAGTAACTTAATGCTGGATGAACATGTGATTACAGACAAAACACCACACAAGATTAATGCTTTAAAAGCTCACAAAATAAGACAGGAAGCGGGGGAAAAAAACACGACAAAATCTCAAAATTACTCCAACAGAGCTTCCAATATTCAGAAAAGGCACTACAACACCCAGTTTGTAAACTTGTTATTCAGTAAAATCATTTTACCAACCCAGCTTTTAAAAAACTGGAAAAATGATTGTCAATACAGGTGTAACCTCACTGGCATATAAAAACTTGTCAAGAACAATACTAGCAGGGACCAGACTATCTTCATGTACAGACATGCTTAAGTACACTATTATATTCCACTTCACCTGTACTTGGTATCAGGTTAACATGTATGAGAGAAGAAAAAAGGAACAAACACCCACCAAAAGTCCAAGTTAAAATACCAATACTATTATTATTGGTACATGGGGCAGCTGGTGGCCTAGCAGTTAAGGCATTGCCCCCGCAATCAGAAGGTTGTGGGTTTAAATCCCAGCACTGCTAGTGTCATCACTGAGGTACCCTTAAGCAAGGTACTGGGGTGGTGGTGGCCTAGTGGTAGGATACTTGCCTCTGAACCAGGACTAGCAGGACCCTTAACCCCAAGTTGCTCCGGACTGTCCCCTGTAGTTAAGGAATGGAAGTCGCTTTGGATAAGAGTCTGATAAATGCCCTAAATGTAATGGAAATGTACTGTGAATGGGTTAAAAGCAGAGAAAGAATTTCACACTGTTTACACCATGTGATGTGGTGTAGCGTAGTGTGGCGTGACTATAAGGGGCCATTTCATAAGAGGTTTTGCAAAGCCAAACAATAGTAATTTTTTTTCAATTAGGACACTGATTGTTGGGTCAATGTATGACTAATGTGAAATACCGGCTTCCTTGTGTCATGCTAATTGTGAAGTGTGTTCTAAAGTCACATCTGGGCTGAAGGAGTGACACAGATGAGGAGCTCAGATGATCCCTGAGGCGCCGGTTTGCAGGTGGGGGAGGGGAGAAGGAGGCAGAGCACTGGCAGATAAGGGTCTGTCTCTCTCCCTCTCATATCACTGAGGATCTGAGGCCTATACGAATCCCCCCACCTCACCACTGAGATGCTCATTACCAGACAAACCCTCCTCCTCCTCCTCACACACACACACACACACACACAATCCATCTCTCATCTGTAGCCCAGTGATGTCACAGCTAGTGACACTCCACAGTTCTGACAAAGAGAGGACCAGATAAACCAACCGAAGGACACCAAGTCAGAAGAGACGAAGAGAAAGAGAAGCAGAAAAAAAGGAATGTCAAGAATTCGTAGGGAGAACTGCAGCTTCTTCAGATTCCACAAACGGAATTTTCCCCTGCATCGTTCTCTGCTGATGTTCCATGGCAACTGCAGAAGCCAAATAGAGTAAGGAGGTGAAACCGGAGTCAAAACATAAAAACTCTCGACATACAATCGTATTTAACTCCTACAGTAGTTTAGAGAACATAGTCGTGGCAAATTGTTTATCCTGTCCCACAATGTATACACATGTATGAAAAACCTCTATCCAGGCAACCAATTCAAGAAAATAAATGGTCAAAAGAGAATGATTACAAGTCTGTTAAGCTTAAGCTGGCTATTCCGGTCCAAATAAGGAAGCAAAAGCTTAAAGGACAAGATGGAAAAGTCCTGTTTCAAATCCACCCCATGAGAAGAAAGGAGTGTCTCTCGCTCCAAATCCCCTGCAAAGATCTTTAGGCCTTTAAACCTCAGGAAAGGGTGAGCTCATACCCGCTGAAGTGGCCGAGTTTATCTAAACCATTTTAACAGACTGTCACTATTCAATTGATTACATGCATGACGGCTCTATTGCAAAAGAAAAGCAGAAAACATGCAAAAACTTATGAAAAATTTGTTCAGCAAATGATAAAACATCTTATGGGCAGCGTATTTGCATGTTCAACATAATAAAATAGATTTTTTTTGCCTTAGATCAAATTCTTTTTATAGCAAATCACTGTAAAAACATTATTGAGAAATCACAGGAGAAGTTAAGATCGGCAGTCTTAAACAGTTAGGAAAAGGCTTTTACAATAATGTACACATCCAATTAAAACTAATAAACACAGACCATTATTCATGGTATTAATGGAAAATTGGTATCTCTAAAAAGTTTATCATCATTCAATTTGGCCCAAGCAGGATATGAGTGGTCACACCACAAACACACTCACATGGCTCTGGAGCGTATGTGGGGAGAATGCGAAGGAAAGAAAGCAGTGTGTATACAAGTACACCCTAAATGTCAGCCATTCTAGTCATCTCTAAAAAGCCCCTCCGCTGTGAGCCAGTGCAGAAAGAGAACAATGCCACAGCACCCAATGATTCAACCTCATGTGTTCCTGTCAGGACTCACGTGTTTCCCCCCCTTCATAAACAACAACCCCGCCATTCAGGCCACATTATATAGGGAAACAGACCTGCTCCCTCAGAGCAGACCCCAGCAGTACCCCCTGTGCTGAGCGCTGTGGTAGGGTAGTCATCAATACAGCTCACAGATGAATCACGAGAGAGGAAAAAGAGACCTCTCATTGCCACATGACTTTAGCCTGCCTCATCCAGGGCCACGAAGGAGTCAGAAAGAGAGATGAGGAAAAACAAGCCAGTCCATTATTGAGTTTTACGACTCCCAGACTCACCTAAAATGTCACTGGAGTGAGTTCTAAAACAAAGAACCACCTCAAGTAAATGTTTAGATCCTTATAAAGCTCAGCAATACTAGCTTTCCACAGCAGGCATTTCAATGAACCAGCCTAAACTCAGTCTAAACTATACCTTTGCCCACTATCATTGTTTTCTAATGAATAAAGGTAAAGTGTTAATTAAAAAAACCATTTGTTAAATTAATTTAATAAACTAATCTTGTAAAGCAATAAATATGTAATAGAAGCTCCTGCCCCCACTGTCAAAAATGTACTTCTGAATAAAGTAGAGTTAAATGAGGTTTTACTGAAATCTAGTATACAAGAAGTTGATTAGTAATTTAAAAAAAAAACAACACCATAACAGGCTTCCTACCAAAAATCTGTTTTTGAATGCAAATGAACCGAGTCATTTTCCCCAGCAGGTCCGTCACAGCCTCTTTTGCCAACGCCCAGTGTCTCTATTCTTTTCCATTCATTGTGAACATAAACACACTTCAGCTCTCCATGAATGTAACAGGATTATTTGTCACAGGACTATTTTTGGACGTGTCTCTAGACCACAACCCAAAGCCCAGGTGAATAGCTTAGCAACCCCTGCTAGGAAAGGGCCTGCATGACACAGCTGACACGAGTTAAGAGCCGCCAAAGAATAAACAGAGTGCAGTGTCCAGGAGTGCAACTTTGTGTGTCAATAAGGAGAGGTTAAGCCCAAGCTTCTCTGCAATAAACCAGAGACGGAAAGAGATAGACACTGAGAGAGGTCAGGACAGTTAAAGTTTAATACATCTCTAGGGAGTCAGCTCAGCAGTGAGAGGCTGATGGCTCTATATTTTTACAAGACGTCCTACTTTACTTTCAGAACCAATTTAATAAAAAAAAAAAAGAACCTTTTATCTGTGGGCAAAATTATCTCAAGCCTCTTTAAAGGGTTGAGTCACAGTTTTGTCCTGTTAACACCTTCATTAGCTTATTCTGTGACTCCTTAATAATTAAACACGGTCAGAACAAAAGACTGTATTCCCAAAAATGTAATTTTACTAGGAATGCACAGATTGCAATTTTCTTGGCCGATTCCGATTACCGATTTTTGTGTAAGGTGATCGACCGATAACGATTTTTCCGATACCGACCCCCCTAGTATCTGAGTGTTCAGAATCTACAAAGCCCACAGCATATTCTCTCTCTGCTAACAGAACTAGTGCTAGTGCTAACTATGTTAGCCGGGACAGGAGAGTTTAGAAAACCACGAAAGAGAGAGGGAGGGAGGGAGAGGGAGAGCGAGAGAGAGAGCGATAGAGAGAGAGAGCGAGAGAGAGAGAGAGAGGACTAGCGGCAACCAATTGCTGTTGAGCAGATCACGGATCAGGCCAAAAATCGGCAGTTTTTTTACAGATGAAAATTAATGCCCAGCTAGATTTGCCCCAGTCAACTGTAAGTGCTAATATTGTGAAGCATTTACGGGCAACAACAGTGAACTATTCCCTTGATTACACAACCGCACAGTGTTAAAGCCCATACCACATAAACCTTGCTTATCCTACTTTGCATCACTCACTACAGAGTTTCAAATTACCTCTGGAAGTAGTATCAGCTCAAGAACTGTATGGATTTCAATGGCCAAGCACACTAGACTCGATGTCAAGCAGAGTACCGTAAAAGTACACAGAGGAAACGTATACTCCAGAGAGAAATTATTCTTCATCTCCCAGTCTGATGGACCGATCTGGGTTTGGTGAATGCCAGTAGAACACTCCCGACCAGACGCCACAGTGCCAAAAGGAAGCTTTGGTGAAGGAAGGATAATTGTATGGCCTTGGCCTTAAGCAGATATCTTGATCCTGATACATACTGAAATGACCAAATGCAAGATCAATAAAAAACCAAAACAGAATGGTTTGGAGGAACTCAAATGGCCTGCAAAGAGTCCCAACTTTGGCATGGACTGGAACATCAATTAAAAACCACATGTGTCTAACCTCACATGTAAAGGGCCACAGACACATATTGTAGAAAGCTTTCATAAAGGAATGGAGGCTATAAATGTATACAAGTCAGGTGCCCACATACTTTTAGCCTCAAGGGGTAGCTGACTTAGCTTTGAGGGGCAGGGATTCTGATTTTCAAATTCATTAGGCATTATTTATAATTAATATACTCCTCGGAGATGCAAAAGAACTTACTGGAAATAGACCTCAAATTTTTCTGGCTTATTCTGGTTTTACAACTTAATTAGCTGAAGGTCAATTTCTGGGTCACCTAGTAAATACAATTAGTCAGGCATACTTACTTGACCCAGTACAGGTGTCGTAGCACCACTCACTAACAGTGTTCTCACCTGACTTGTACTATTATCTATATAATTTCATCACTGATCAGCCAAAAGTGGTGTGTTTTGAGAAAAACCTGTATATTCAGATCACCATTATTGTTAAGTCTGCTTTCTTCATTAAGGCATCTGATTAAGAATCAAAATTATTATATATTTTTTTCTATTAATTCATGATTGCCTAACAGATGAAATCCCAAAAGTAGAACATATTTTGTTCTACCAGGTTTAACCTGGTAGGACACAAATTATTATGTGTTGGTAATTACATAATATTTTGCTTAATAATTAAACCCACTGCACAGAAATGAACTGACACATATATGTGGGTAGCCAGTCACAACGCTACAAACTAAATAACAGCCATGGCTGGTTCAGTGGGCAAAATATGTTCTGTACTTTGCATGTGGGCAAAGCATCTAAGGCTGAGACCATTATAGAGCATCAAATATGAGGAAACCCACACCAGCAGGATCTTAGGAATCCAAGTGTGCTTGTGCTTACATGTATAAGTAGCAAAAACATCTGCATGCATATAGAAAATAGCCCCAAGAAGTAAGATTTCACTTTGTTCAACTAGATTCTGGGGCCAGATGAAGATGGAGAAAATTTTATTTAGCATTTCTTCACTGATATATTCAGACACTTTGAAAGGCTTTGCATAATAATGCTCATCATTATGTCTGTTTAATTTGGAAAATGAAGAATAAAACGATCAAAACTACCCCTTGAGTACACTCCTCAATCAATAGTGATAACTCTAAAAGAAAAAACATTCCCAGACTCGGCATCACCCACAATCAAGCAGGTCACTCCACCAACATTCAGTTTCACATATCTGATCCAATACAACAGAGGCCAAAACCTCCCAACAGAGCTAGAGTGAGTGTCAAAATTATAATAAATGAAACCAATTCATACAATACCAACAGTTTTTGGTACCATCCTACAAGGCCTCAGGATACAACCATCTGCTACCATAGCAATGCAATGCAATGATACCATAACATGAAAAGGGAACAGACGGAACTGTCAATTAAGGATGAACATACAGCACTGTGTACTGAGTGGGTGTTTTCAAGGATATTAAAGAATGTGTATTCTGCCATTCAAGGCATAAAGGCACAACCAAATGAAACAGAAGGAAAGTGAAAGCAATAAAAAGGGATGTAAATTATCTACCAAAGAGAAACAAAACCAGGTCTCTGTGTGAGTGAGTGAGTGAGTGAGATGAAATGAGAGAGAATGGGGGGGGGGAATACAGAAAACAACATATCAGTGAAATTAGAGAAATCAGAGTATGCTAATACACTTCAAGCAAAAATGAAAAAAAAAGAACAAAGGACCCCAAAATTTATCATTATTTGATTACACTTGCTGACATTTTGATTACAGCATTCTGTTCAATCTCAATCCTGCATTATCATCAATGACACTGTACAATAGAGAGAGAGAGAGAGACAGAACTAACAAATGAAGCTCCCCAAACCCTACTCTTGTTCTCTTATCCATTTAGTTTGATTAGCAATAAAGAAAGCAATCAAGAAAAAAGGCACTGGCAAGTAAGTCACTAATTATCATGCTAAGATGAGAAAACGATGAAACTACCATTACAGTTAACATCTCTTGTCACTTTGGGCAATAGTCCACACACAGCCATGGATAACTGCCATTTTAATAAGTGACCAACTGCACCAATCCTGATGTGTTGCTATTTCACTTAAGGATTTTACTGAGCATCTCAGAATCAACCATAGCATCATCGATGGGCACAGGATGCTCACCACATCAGCATGGACAACTAGTATTTCAATGAAGGCCACTTCCTTACCAATTTATATACAGGTTTGAAGGTCTTTCTTTTTAAGACAGATCAGGTGTTTGGTGTAAATACAGAAAATGATCTCCATTCACCTGTTTAGGTAGCATTCTATCTCAGTATTAATCCCTTCTCAAACAGCTGGTGGTTTCTCATATCCTACAGGCTTGGTCACATCCCCTTAAGGGTGATGTTAGGATAATAACTGCTGCCATCTTTGGCATTACAGAAAGGACATTGGCAATTTACTAAAAAATCATCCCCAATTAAAGCTTCTGCTCCAAATGCTGTGATAAACATATCTTCAGGAAATTATAGGCTAGAATAGCCAGTAAAATGGGACTTTACATCATCAGCAAGACTTGAAATTATTTAAATGCAGTCTGCCAGCTGTTATACCCACAGACCTCCTGCACAGTTTTCTTGACTTGGCATGGCTACTTTTACTTCACTCACTGATTTGTTGTACCATCAACTGCCCCCACCTCCATGGCTTTAAAGAGCTGCGGTGCCCAATGCTAGGAAACACAGGCTGCTAGAACAGTTCATATAACATGACTATAGGCTTCACAACATCCCACTTTTTTAAAAATGCTTGGTCACAGTAACTTGGAATGTGAGGTGGGCGAGTTTTGAAATTTCTATTCAGTTACAGTTATGGTGGCCCATATCTTTTAAATTAAATGAATCATGATAATTAGCTTTGGGAAGTGAATAAATGCAGACAACACAATGCAAAAACAGTGCAAAACAAACTGCATTATCCCCTGCAGCTAAATGTGTTGGCCATCTTTCAGCAATCCTCATCTCACACTGTGTAGTCAGTTGCTGTGTGAGGTAATATTAGTCCAGGTTGTTATCGAGGGAGCGAACATTAGAAAGATCTATGGAATAAACAGCTGGTCTCTTAGGGTGATGATAGCCTGTAGTCCAGGTTTAGCGTGTAGCCTTTTGTCTGCTCCGACACCGCCTGCGGTGCTCCCTCCATCGGTCATCAGGCAATGCCACGGTCTCAGGGTCTGGTCCTTGCATCAAGCTAAGAATCTACAGCTTAACAGCTGCAACTAACAGCGTGAATGACTAAGATTTACCAAATTCCAGCAGTGTCTGATGGTCAAAGATGTACCCATAAATTGTTCATTGTATATCGTACCGTTTTGTTGCAATCTAAATATTTGATATTTACTTTTGTTAAGTAGATCTTTTTAAAGTAAAGGGGTGGTTCAGAACAAGAAGTCAATTTTATCTAGCAAAAATAGATTTTCTTAAGAATTAAAGTATACTTCTGACAGGCTTATTGTGGACAAGCTAAGAACTCCACAACCCATCGGAACTCATTCACATTTTATGGGACAGTGGAAGAAAATCTCTGCAACTTGAAAAGCACTACATTCAGCTTCTCTAATTTCAGCATGAGCTTATATCAACAGGAGGGTTTTTGATGAGGATGGACAGTTTATCCGATGAGCTGTGTTTCCCATTTTCAGCACCATACTGAAATCACTGGCCTGCAAATCTGCATTCCAACACACCCAGCGAGAGCACAGCTATAATGTCTTGTTTAACATCTTTTATTCCTGAAACATCATAATATAAATATCAGGAAAATCATAGTACATGGTCTTACAGATTACACACATTGATTGATTGTCCCCCAGATACTTTGGCACTTCATATTTTGCATACATCCTTATGTCTGAATTATTCTAAATTCAGCAGCTATAACAAAGTAAAGGACAGTTGTAAAAGGCAAAAAACAAAGCAGGTTAATTAGAATTACTTGCAAGCTCTTGCAAAAGTAGAAGCTAAAAGATCACAGAATGGATGAACAATCACAGGGACACAATAAAAAAAGAGCAGTACAGAGGAAGAGCACACTGAGCACCTATTAGAGGGAAACAAGGAAGAGAACAGAGTGTGACCTGAGTGCCTGACCTGAGGCACTGGGATAAATCCACGGGGTCTTGTGCTGGAGCCATGGGCTGGCTAAGGAAGTGGGCCAGTGTGTCATCAGTGAAATCCAAAGTTTCACGCACATACGCCAGAAACAGACTTAATACCTTGCTATAGCCACCCGAGTGAGGGCAGAGAATAGGGTAAGAAACTAGTAAATAACTCCCAATACTGCTCAATGGATCAAGTGTTCTATTAATAGTCTAAACATCTAAATACTGACATTATCTTAACAATAATATTAGTTATCTAGAAACTAACATTATTGTTAAAAACCCCTTTGCCACTGACTGATTTCCTGGGGTAGTGCAAGGGCAGTAGGTGGTGATCTGAGGAACCTTTTAACCTATAGGTCATTGGCCAGATAAACGACAGAATAAAAGAGGGGCTTACATCTCATAGAAAGAGGGGAAGAGTTTAGGAGAAGAGTCTATCCTTCCCGGCATCCTTTGAACACACTAAAACTGAGCTATACTGCGCTACTGAGCTACTGCCTTCTCTGTAAGTGGCATTCATCTTTTATTTCTCCCATTAGACAAACCTTTTGTAGTTATACTGTTACATTTTAGGTTTTAATGAATTGAATAATTTTTTTTTACATGGTATCTTGATTATTTTGTTGTGGTGGTCTTATAATGTGTTGGCTGTAACAACCACAAGAACAGAAAACACTTTGTGGACAATTATTTCCCCTATTAGGCTTGCCACAGTCATTCATAAGATTGGCCACTGCTGCATATATACGAAGCAAAGCCAGAGGTAAAGTTCAACGTCTCAGATCAGAGCGCAAAACATTAATGCTTACAATCTATTGATTTCACAGCCTGTATTGACCATCAGTAAATTCTTACATTATCATCTCAAATCTTAAATTGTTCTTATTTAGGATAATCCAATGTCTCATATATAAGCATACATTATGCGGGTGTGTGTGTGTGTGTGTGTGTGTCTCTATACTGAAGCCGAGCCGGTTGATAACGCCATCACACATGCAGCGGAGGAACTCAAGGGTCCAACATGGAGCAAAAGTTCTTTGTAACATTAAGAGTAAACATGACAAACAAAACATAAAGGCTAATACCTTGAATGTTCTGGTAAATTTAAGTGCACAACAGAAAGTGGGAACAGCTTAAGCGTGGCCCCACTCAGCTTCCTCTGAACTGGATGACTCATTGCAGCGCTAGCATTAGCCATATTAGCTAGCGGATGCCGTTTCAGTTGGCCATGCAGAACCCCAGTACTGTTACTGTACATTAACACAGACTTGCAGATTGAAATAAAGTTAAAGTGACCATTCTGTCATACATGAACACACCACAGCACACAGTGTGAACAGCACGAAATTCAACGTCTGCATTTAACCCATTCACCAAGTGAAGTAGTGGGCAGCTACGAACATGGCACCCGGGGAGCAGTGTGTGGGGACGGTATCCTTCTCAGGGTACCTCATGGGTGCCTAGCGGCCTAGGGAACTGAACCAGCTGCCCCCCACAACCCCCCACCCTCTGGAACAAAACTGAGACATAGAGCTCCCAAACACTTTAATTTCATTTTAAACTTAGCTTAGTACATTAGAAAATGTTTACACTAAACTCCTACTGTGCTATAATGCCAAATTTCTATGTTTCCCCTGTATAGACTGTACTGTAATTCATGTGTATTTTCTTTGGTATGCGCCATTTTCTTTGGTGCTGATTGTTTACATCTGGGCCCAAACCGAAGCAACCTAGCACGATGACAAGGGGGCGTGGCGGACAAGGCCCAGAGGTGACAACAGCAAAAACAATTCGGAGGATATCTGCAGTTTCCACGCAAACATTGTTTTTCAGAAAAAATACATGATTCTGAAGCCATGACTGCTGAACGACATATAAGTGGGGATTAATTGAATGAATATATATACACAATCGTACACACATCTGTTTCTACTCAATGACATGTGATATTCTCAGGTCATGAGCAATAAACAGCACATGTAACTGAAATACACATTCTCAGGTTAACCAGCTTTGAATCACCTATGATTCTAGAAACTGTGAAACTGAAACGTGGGCTTATTGACAGATTACAGTGGGCTGGGCATACAGTGAGGGCATAGAGGCAAGCAAATCTGCCTTGTAATTAGATTCAGGCCTAGCTGTAATCTAATGAAGGCTCCCCCTTTAGCTTCCCCGAAACAGCACTAATGTAGTTAGTTGGATCCCCAAACCAAAGCATACCATTTACCTCAGCTGTGAACATTCCTATAGATGGAACCACTTTAGGGATATCTGCCTTACTGTCTCTTTCAATTTCACAATCTTAATCCAATGTCCTTACTCAGTCACTACACTCCCTATTTTTGCAGCTACACAAGCCCTGCATTTAGCTTCTACACACAAAATCGTGCATTCAAAAGCTGCCTGGCCATTTATGAACAGATTACTTATATTGTGATTGCATTGGTGTAGCCCGTATGTGTGACACTGAAGCATATAAGTATGAGACTAAAGAGCAGCCCGCATTACTTTTCATTATTTTTAACAGATTACATGAAAACCTCAATTCATCAAAACAGCCACCAAAATGCTGTGAAAGCGCAACTGATCAAAATGCTCACAGCACACCAAAATAACATTTGGATTGATTAAAAGGTTTATTGGCATATTTCAGCCTGCTGCAATATTTGTGCTGCAGCAAGTTTAATGTCACTTCAATAATAAAACAATATATAAGCTAGTGTTGTCAAAAGACCCGGTACTTTGGTACCAAGTACGGTACTAAAAAAATAAAATGTTACGGTACCAGGTTTCCTGAAGTACCGGTGGTACCGAGCACCCG
>JBBPDH010192101.1:0-16500 GCA_037974565.1 Clupeocharax schoutedeni | reverse complement strand
ACACGATAGTAATGAAGTACAAATCCACACATAATTAAACTGGAACAGAGGTCTAACTTTGTTTAATGATTTCACTTCTTAGTATGCAGTTGTGACAGCTAGAACTGGCCATAAGGTGTTGCTGGGTGCCCATTTGTGAAGGAAACAAAGGACATTTTTTATGTTAGCTGTGGGAAGAAAGTGTCATAACACTGCATCCTACTGCGTAAGAGGTAGTTGCAGACCGGTCAGGGTTCCCACACTAACCCCTGTCCACTACTGAAACTATTAGGCATACGAGAGTCAGGACTGGACCTTGGAGCAATGGAAGGTCATCTGGTATGACTTGTGCCACCAAACTATATATTGTTGGGGAACAGATTCATTACATCGGTATTACCATACAGTAGTGGCCTGTTTCAGCGGGATGGTGCACCCTGCCACAGTGTACACACTGTCTGAGAATGATGAACATGATAAAGTGTTCAAGGTGTTGCCTTTGAGTTCCCCATATCTCAGTCCTCTAGAGTATCTATGAGCTGCACTGGAGCAACAAATGTGGTCCTCGGCAGCTCCAACTTACATCTAAAAGATGCTAATGTCATAGTGCTAGAAAACACACTTATTTGCATAGAGCTGTTTTGGTGGCACACAGAGGACCAGCACATTAGTAGGTGGTCAGTGTCTTCCCCTTATCTGTTTGGCTGTATTCTGTTGAGGATAAGATGAACTGTACTTACTGTGCAAACCTGAGCCACACGTGACACTGTGAATTTTTCCATGAAATTGTACTCGGCTCCTTCCTCCGTGAAGAAAAACAGCACCTTCCTCTCACTGGGGATGTATGAGGAACTAACAAACGTTGGATCTGAAAGGAATAGAAATATCTCTCACTTTGGATAAATCTTTCCAGTTGAATGTCATGGATAAGGACAATGGTTCTTCAACGTGTGGGTAGTCTGGAACCCATAATGACTAGTTTGGTAAGCATGAAGCACCAGTAGAAGTTTATAAAACTTTTTCTGACAAACCACTGAGTGCTGGAAATCCTCTAAGCTGTAAATATTTTCGTTGCTTGCCGAACTGCTTTGAGATTGTGTGGCGTGAGATAACTTGCACTTGTCCAAAGATGTCCTCTTGTGTTGCAGTATACAGCTCTCCATCTGTGTGAAATTCATACATTCATACCACAAGCTAAATCAAATCAGCCTTAAAACTCCAGGATTTTGTGATGACAAGTCTTTTTTTCACTTCATAAGAACTGTCACTTAATTTGTCATATAAGTGTTTAGTGAGATGTGGCAAAGATGCTGTAATCCACACGCATAAACCTTCGGTTCTTACCTACAATAACAGCTGTGTTCCTCTGAGTTTCCTTAAAAGGACAAACACCTTTGGCAGTATGTCCTTTTCTGCTGACTGACAGAGTATCCACAGTCTAAGGGGGAGGTATAGAGTGGACAGAAAATGAGTTATAGTACAGGATATTAGCAAAAATAAGGCAAAGGTTTGTTATGTAAATAACAAAGGACTTACAAGGACAATGTCATGAGGTGCATATGCAAATGACCCACAGGCATACAGTTCAGTGGAGTTGACAAACTGCAAGATATGGATGAAGTTGGCACAGTTCTGGATTTTTTTTGTGAGAAAAGATGGGGAAAAAAAGTATTAATTAACCACAGGAAACATTAATTTAGTAACTTCAGTTTTAGCCTGGTCTTGGGCTTCTACTGTAGAGAAAAAAAACCCCTGACCCCCCTGACCTCGCTACAGTGTCCAGCAGTGAACCCCCCTATGTGTGCATTAATATCTCATGTAAAATGAATATTGTTCATTATAAACAGTAATGACAGAACACACCACACCTGGTCTGACGTCCCACATCTGGAAGTATCTTGTGGTTCCCAGAGAAACTGTTAAACACAATTATTGTAGTAATTTGTCTCTGATGTCAGAGGTTTTGGGCAAATTTTAGTTAGTTTTCTGAAGAACTAAACAAAAAGAATAACGTTTAAAGAAAGGAATATGACGTGACCCAAAGAACACCTCAACACCTTATTTTTCAGCTTGATGACATCAGGCTGACTGACATCCAGTGACAGAACAGCGTTCTTCGCCCCTACAAACAGTGTGGCGCCGTCTGGGCTGAGCAGCAGTACTGTGGTATTCTGTGCATCAGAGGCATGGTACTCAGATAGCTTACGGTCTGGACTTCCTGTGAAGCAAAAGATGTCATCGGCAGTTCCTGCATTAAAACTATTTGTAATGTTCTAAAGAAAAGCTGCGTCTACGCTTTGTGATGCTGGTTTAAATCTGAGTGATTTTATATCACAACTTGCAGAACTTACATATCTTGCAGGTGTCATCATAATTATCTGAGGCGTACTTTTTCAGTGATATTATTGTATTAAGTGAGAGTTTGTTCAGTCCATATGACCTATACAGGTAGTTAAGCCTTTAACCCTTTCCTGACTGAATTTTGGCCAAAAAACCACAACATTTGCACATCAATCTGACAGACAAGTAGTATTGACGGTGACAGTAATATAGAAAGTAATATGTTACTGTATTAATTATAGTTTTTATTTATAGCCTACTTTTATGTCATTTTGTTAGAAACACTTACAATATATGGACACATGTTTTGGGATACACCTCTTAAGTATTAAATGAAGGTGTTTCAATCAGACCCATTGCCACAGCTGTATAAATGCAATGCTTCCAACTTTTTGGACACCGTTTGGGGAAGGCGCTTTTCAGTTCATCCCAAAGGTGTTAGATGGGGTTGAAGCAGTGACGCAAAAATGGGGTATGCAGTACATTATATGCGGTGCATCTGGGTGCACCCCCAGGGGGAGGCGCCAAAACAAGGGAGGTACAGAAAAAATATCATTGGCATTTACGTTTAAAAACTGTTATTGTGATTTTAAAAAATGACTATGCTCTAAATATGCTGTTTAAAATATTTAAGAAACGTAGTGCCAGGCTACTTGCAGTAGATGTTATGACCAGCGATGCTGCTGCCACAGGGGGGATGTGGGGGGTTGGTGGGGTGGAGGACACCCCCCAAACAGTGAGCAGTTGCGCCCCTGGGTTGAGGTCAGGGCTATGTGTGGGCCAGTCATGTTCTTCCACACTGAACTCTAGCATGACTGTGTCCCAGCGCACAAAGCAAGGTCCATAAAGACATGGTTGGATGAGTTTGGTGTGGAAGAACTTGACTGGCCCACACAGAGCCCTGCCCTCAACCCCATCCAACACCTTTGGGATGAACTGGAATTGCAGGCCAGGCCTCTATGTTCAACATGTGTGCCTGACATCATAAATGTTCTACAGAATAAAATGGTGCAGACACTTTAAAATTTTGTGGAAAGCCTTGCAAGAAGAGTGGAAGCTAATATAACTCAATAATAAAGTCTATGTATTTGAATGCAATGTCATTAATGTCCTTGTAGGTGTTATGTTCAGGTGTCCCAATACTTTTGTGCATTTAGTGTAGCTGGTAAGTCCACTGTGCTAGAGCAGGTGTGTTCAATCACACCTCATTTTACTCATCTCTTATTTTGGGTGGTAGACAGAGATGCGTGTAAAAAAAACTTGATAACAGTGTTATGCCTAATACCAGCACAACAGTGTTGTGTTACTACCATGTGAGTGTCACTGCTGTGCTGAAAGTGGTCCACTACACAGAGAATATCTGGTCAACAGCGGCCCTGTGGTCAGAAATTCACTAATTGGTACAGCTTTAAGCTATGACTTACATGCTCTAGATCAGTGGTTCCCAACCTGGGGACTAGAGATCACAGGGGATGTGCAGAATTTTGTCTGCAATGAGTTTACCAGAATTATAATTGTACAGATTCAATCCATAAATAGAGAAACAGGTTGTGTGTGTGTGCGTGTGTGTGTGTGTGTACACAAGAGTATAAGAGCAAAATCCTACAACCACTATTTAATTTTTGCAAATAAAAATTTGTATTAATCACTTTATTCTTTTTTCGTGTCTACGCAGGTAGGACTTGGGGGCCTGGCTTGTCTTGGACACAGGCAAGGGGGGCTTCAAGGAAAAACTTGATCAAAAACTTGTTCACCATATATATGGCATTTTTCAAGCTTTTGTTGTTCATCTGTCCCCCAGCTGAGGTTAAACACGGAAAGAAATGACCACAAGGCCTGAAGCTCAGTCATATAGGTGCGTAGGAGGTAGCAAATGATGATAATACAGGTCTGAAATCTGTGAGACACCTGCCCCTGTAGGGGAATTAGGGCAATAGTTCCACAGTTGAAATTGTAGCAGTCATTTAGAGCAGTCTGATGTGAGAAGGTGCTTTCTTTACAATAGTGGTGAAAGGAACCAGATATTGTCATTTTACTTACGGTTCAAAATGAGTGAGCTATTATGTGTGATCATCTTGTTAATAGTAGTAAAATAGTACTGAATTAAGTTTTCTTGAAGTACCATTTCCCTATATAAACCACGTCCATCTTGCCGTGAATGTATTTTAAAAAAGTGTTAAAAAATCATATCTTATTTCCAAAAGGGTTCTTCAGGTTGGTGCCATAACAATAACCACTTTTAATGGAACCTTTTCCAGTTGCCTTTAAATCTCAAATGGTAATTCCCTGTCAAACTTATTTACAAAAGCTGCAGTTAAATTGTATTTTATGATTTAACATCACAGAGATAGATTATTATTTTTATATAATAAGATAAAATGTGAGGATTTTAGATGTGTGCTTACCAAGGTAGAAGGAGACCCGAGGAGTGACGGAGCTTTGTGAGAGAGGTAACAGTTCCAAGATGAAGATGCAGATTTTCCAAAATCGAATTCCTGCCATAGTTAGGACAGCCCGAGTAAGCAGTGTGAACTAAATCAGCTTTTCAGCCCCTTTGCAAGGAAACAAGGTTCCAACACGCTTGTGCATCTCTTTTTTCACTTCTTAGAAGAGGAAGAATGATGCAACCACAGCTTCAACACATACCATAGAAAACCACAAGACAGCACTTCCTGGTGATGAGAAACCTCATGCTTCATATGTGTTGACCTTTCAGCTAGGTACATTTCATTGGAAATTCTGCAACTCATCCGTGTTAGTAATAGTGTCCTGTGAAAGGTCCAAAAGACATACAAACATAACAGTGTTACACTTTATTGTGCTGCACACAAGGACAGTCAGACAAAGAAAGGGAAGTGTATTATCTGATTACTCATACATTAATGGAGTCCCTCTCGATCCTTGTCCTATAGTAAGTAAAGCAGCATTTCACAATGTAATGACATGGTCTCAACAAATGTGTGTGGTGAGGTGCCCAGTACGATGGGAAGGTTTAACTAGACTAGACCTCAAGACAGCAAACCACTCATCAACTCAAAACACCCTAAACATGATAGAAAACCTAAAATACAGACCACATTATCTGATATTTTACACTGCCTGGAAGCCAGAAATGACCTCACTGCCATTGGTTGAACATTTAAGGGTGGATGCAGCACATTGAAAAATGTGTCAAACATTTTTGCTGTGAATGCTGCTTAGTAAATACAGTTTAGTTGTGTGGCACATAAATAAATAAAGTTCAGTTCACTGATTGGAAAGCAAGAGAAAGTCGCTATGATGCTTTGGAGCATCAAACATTGAATTTATACAATTCATCAAAAATAATTAACCTGAATATGTTCCTTTTGTGTATCTTGTTAATCTGTCTTTTGTCATATACTATGTCATAGATGTCTTTCGTATACCCTCATCCGTTATTTAGCTAATATACCAGACTTTAGCTGCAGGCCTGCCTGTACATATACAGATCTCAGCTATGCTGTGATTGTTGCAGATGAGCACTGCTCACTGAATTTACTGTGTCTCAGTTGTTTTAGTTTCTTAATGCCAGCGACTGTTGTACATGTTAACCTAAATGCAGTCACTTAATCATGGCACATTTTTTAAACTTTTCTATCATCCAGTGAGGAAGTAATGTGTCCTTCATTTGTTTTGAACTTTTCTTGTGTATGACTCATGAGTAATTTTCCCCTGAGCCGTGCATGTGTGCCACTCGTTTTGTTCATTGGATTTGTGCCACCTTGGCAACAGGCTCATTTAAAAAAGGCTTCTTTCTTCTGCTCACTTGTCACAAGCCACACAGTGTAAGAGCAATTGATTTGATCACAAAAATTATGTCATGAGTCGTTGTGTATTCAAGTCTTCAGTATATTTGAGTCAGTAAGAAGATCCAGATCTCCCATTATTACTAAGGATTGTGCCTACTGAAGAGAGGTGGGCATTTATTTACATGGACATATGCAAACCAGCGACTCCCACATTTAGTACTTGTAATGGATGGTTTCCCATGTATATTGCTGTACCGGTCAACAAGTTCTGCTTTAAGTTGCTGGTAGTACTTTATCTGAATACTCATTCACAATGTCAAAAAATACATCATAGTCCAACTTTAAAAATAGGTTCCATGTTTATTGCGTAAAAATACTGCATACTGCATGACACAGACCAATCTCTTACCTTGGTATTTACAAAAGGCAAATAGTCCAGACAATCAACTCATCGTTCTATTGTCACAAATGGTAGATTTGTTCACGGAGATGAGCGCAACAAGTGCACAGTAGAGAACTGAACTTGCAGCCTGATCTCTGCAATGACAGTGGAAAAAATTCAAGCTAACAGTTCATGTTCCTTTCTGAACTCGCATCTAAAAATGATCAGCCCATCGCTGTGGCAACTTTCCTGAAAAACCTTGACCTTGACAGCTTGCTCAAGAGCATGAAGCAGTAGACTGGTCATAATTCCAAACATGACTCAAAACCTACTGGATCATTAGTGATTAAGTTAGGCCAATAAACTGATATACACTATATGAACAAAAGCATTAGGACCTTTACAACAACAAGAACAATGCATTGAAATACATTGACTTTAATATGGAGTTGGTCCCCTCTTTGCAGCTATAACAGCTTCCACAAGATTTTGTGGGAATTTGGGCCCATTCATTCTGTAGAGCATTTATGAGGTCAGGCACTGATGTTGGACGAGAAGATCTAGCTCACAATCTCCATTCCAGTTCATCCCAAAGGTGCTGGATGGGGTTGAGGTCAAGGCTCTGTGTTGGCCAGGCAAGTTCCTCTGTGTTGACTTCATCCAGTCTTTATGGAGCTTGCTTTGTGCAGTGGGGCAGTCATGCTAGAATAGAAAAGGTTCTTCCCCAAACTTTGTCCACAAAGATGGAAGCACGGTGCTGTTTTGTTATACTGAAGCATTAAGATTGCCCTTCACTGGAAAGAATTAATTTAATAATTAAGAGGTGTCCCAGTACTTTTGATGATATACTGTAGAACTATTAGTTAGTGAGTGGAAGTTTAGATTTCTCAGCCCTTCGATCAATAAGAGGAAAACTGTTGTCCAGAGCATCCTGTAGACATCAGTCATCCTGTGTAGCCACAACAGACACTTTGGGCCTCTGAAGCATGCTTTTTGGCCACCGTGACTTAGACGTCTATACCTGTTTCCAGACAAAGGTTGAGCACTGATCTCCTTTTTTCACCTTTAAGGCATTGACAGGTTTATCATGTATTTAATAACTTTCTATAACTTTCTGGTCATTTTTCCATGAATAAATGTGTCCACAAGTATGGTATTGTGGTTACCAGATGCAGCCCATAATGCCACTGAAGGTCCAGTGGGTTTCAGCACAGAACTGATTAGTTCTGTCAACCAGAAATGGAAGAAGAGTTGTCCATTTTAAGTCCAGCTAAGCTGTGTCGAGTCCTCTCTCATGGTCAGTGCAATTAGAATTGTGCGAATCTGCAGCGTGCTGTTGGCAAAAAGCAGCTCCACACTGAGTCAACAGCAGAACAGCATGTCCTCACTGGTTACATTGGGGTAGAGTTGTGGTATTTCCTGGGGTGCTGTGGGCCCCTAACTGGGGGCAACGGTGCACGTCTAAATGAAGGATAAAAATTCAGTCAGTATTTTCTGTAACATTAGTATACACATATGCTGTGTTTACAATTTTTTGTCTTTATGACTTTCTGGCCTGGTAACAGCATGTAACCATGAATAATAAATAGATCTAAAATATGTTTACAATGTAAATAGCCATGGCATAATACACACACATATTGTGTTAAGACAATATGCTAACCTTGTAGGAACAGCAGCAGCAGAGGGGGTAAAGCTGGGGGCGGGAACAGCAGCTGTATGGTTCCCTGATGGCTCAGAGACAGGCATCAGGCGAAGGGGAAGGGGGTAACCAGAAGGGTCTGCAGGCAAAGGCTTCTTAGGAACTGGAGGTTTGGGAGGAGGAGGAGGGTTCTGGGTCTAAAACGGGAGAAAGCTGAATGTCAGAAGCTGGAATTCTGTTCATGGATGAGAGCCAACGACGAATGAAAGCGATGGTCCAACCAAGAATCACATTTGCAAATCTTTTCTCTTACCCCTATTATTGTTGACCTGGTGGCCCAAGTTTGCATCCCTAATTTTGCATTTAAGCAAAGGTTTTGAAGATAAAGCTATTTAATTAAGCTACAGTTAAAACAATACTATTTGGTGGCCTATAAGTTTCTATTACTTGGTCGTAACATTGACCTTGTAGCTTCAGATACAAATCTAAAGAAGCAAACTTCAAAAACCAAACACGTCTTGGCTGATAGACTACACTCGGGGTAAGGGGAGAATTGGATTTTTGTTTCTCGAAACTTTCCCTTTTAATATTCTCTTCTCCTTTAGAAAAAAATGATCACATAAACAGTATCAGGCTAAACAGAGAACACAGGAATATCCAGTAAAGTAGAGCAACAAGCACATGGCCTGAATGTAGCACACAGAGCCGCTAGATGTGTCTCTGCAGCGCTACAGGGTGATGGTACCTGTCTGTGTGAGAGAACAGGGTCGGGGGGTAGGGGCTTGCTGGGTGCAGCCGGGCGCGTCACTGTCAGCTGGAGATCCAGTCAGAGACGCAGGAGTTTAACAGAGAAGAAGATGGATAAAACTGAGAACCTCTTCTCACTGGTGCCATTTCATCATCACATCACAACACTTATCCACCCAGAATCAACGACAGAATCAACGACAGAATCAACCACACATTCTACCACAGAATCTACCACAGGCCATGCACTGTTCCTAGATTGCAGCAGAACAATTAACACATTCCCTTTATTCACTCATAAGATTAAATACAATATTCCCAACCAAACCATCACAGAGCCTGTACTATAATTAGGGACAGGAATCAAGAACCGTTTCCAGTTGAGAACCAGTTCCAAATGGTCAGATTCAATAGAATTGTTTGCCTCTGAGGTGTTTGATCCTTTTAACGATGTCTGTATGTTTTTCTTACAGCTGAGGATAAATGTCCAATGTTATAATAAAATTAGCACCAACCAAACAGGTTGCGCAGACGTTTACCAGACACAGAAAATATGTTTAAGCATTTTTATCCCCACACAGAAAACTAATCAGGAATCGTTAAGGAAATCGATATAGAATCAAACAGAGAAGCAGAGTCACTGGTATCAATTCCCATCCCTAACTGTAATACTCCTGTAATAGGAGACAAAGCAAGTTATCAATATGAAAGAGATAACTGTCAAACATTTTGAAATGGTTTGGAATCGGTTTGGAAAATGCCTTAGATTGTAGATTTCAGAAAACATTTCCAACTGTCCATATCAAATTTGGTCAATACGTTCAGGAACATTTGGAGCTATGCCCACTTTGTAAAGCCTTTAAAGTTCACAAACCAATGACGACATAAGCTTAGGCTTTACACTGTTGACTGGGCCAAACTGTATAATATGCAGAAAGCAATTCAGGATGCCTTAGGACAGCTCACATGGACTGACCCAGACATGTTTTTCAGTTAATACTGTAGGTTAAAAATGTAACTCCAAATAACACTGGCCTGTTAGGGAAATGCCGTTAGTGATCTTAGTGAAATCACAGCTCACACTCAGTGATAACACTGGTTGATGTGTGAAGAAGTGTGGCGTCTTTTATATTCCTTCCTCTGTCTCCCTTTAAAGCTCAAAGAAACATTTAAAACATTGATTTCATCCAGAACATCCCACAGTGTGTTTATATAATTAAAGCAAGGTTTCTCATCATAGGTTCATAATATGTGTGAAGGAGACTCCTTTTTGACCCTAATGAAACCTTAAAATGTTATTGTGCTATTGAGAAACCCTGGTTTAAAGCATTCAGGCCTGTATAAACACCCATTGCCCCTCAGTGGTAATCTCACTGATCGTACTGGACATAAGACACAAAAACATGCAGTGTCAAACAGCCAGACTACGAGGCACAGAGCACTGAGAACAGACACTAAATGGAGATGAGGTGTGATGACTGGCATTGTGGTCAGGTTAGAGGCTATGAACAGCGGGCATGAGGCTCTAGATGAGATCTCTTTGTGCTAAATGGAGCACATAAACACGCAATCATGCGTGGCAGTAACTCATCTCTACCTTCCGGTGTGTCTTGCTCTCTGAAGGGGCTGGATCAGGAGGGAGGGGCTTGTTGGGAGGGGCAGGGCGTTGCCCTGATGACTGAGGCAGCACAGAGAGCAGCTGAGTGTCATACACAGTTACTAGCTTGCAGGGACGAATATCATATAACTCATACTAAGACATTAATTGCAACATATATTAGCAAATGCATGCAAAGACACACACACACACACACACATACTGCATTCTTAACACTATACAATACTGTAAATACATTTCTAATTATAGTGAAATATACTAGCAAATACACACACACACACACACACACACACGCGCACATCTCAATCCCATACATTACTGTACATAACTTTTTAAACTGGAGCAAATTCATTATAGTTTAAAATACTAGCAAATACATGCACACACACATACACACACTAGTACACACACACACACACACACACACACACACACACACACACACTAGTACACACACACAAACGCACACTGCCTTCTCAACCCCAAACATTACTGCAAATAAATTCTAAACTGCAGCTTATTTATTGCCAATATTAAGATACACATAGATCAACTGATAATGGTACAGATAACAGTAAACAAGTTTTAATTGAATAATGAAAATTACATTGGCAGTAGGAATTAGGGCTGTAACGGTACATGTATTCGTACCGAACTGTCACAGTACATGGGTCACGGTTCGGTACATTATGTCTTTCGGAGAATACACGGAACGACGGAGAAGACGTGATTGAAGTAATACGGATTCACAGAAAGCGCAAGTAATTCATAAACCTAAGTCATAGTGTGGTGCAATAGTGCCACCTACTGGCATAACACGTACACATATATGAAAATATGTGTGTGTTTACTGATTAATACACTGCTGTTTATTTAAAACAAATGAAAACAAACCAAGCCAACAAACCAAGCCTTTTTGTTGCTTAACTTTGCTGTATTGTGAACCGGACCGAACTGTGACCCCAAAAACGAGGTACATATGGAACCGTGACATCTGCGTACCGTTACACTCCTAGTAAGAATGAACCATGTTCCAATAGTTACAATAATCCACAGAATGGGGCGATTTGGTTCTCAGCTGTTAAACTGAACCTTGTAATCATTGTATCAATGAACATTAATACAAATATTGCACGTGGTTATCACAACTTCTTTCGTTCACTAGAAAAACGACTGGTGTGGTGTGGATACAAGACACAATCCTCATGTGCATCAGTCTGGTGTAAAAATGTTGGAGGCTACTCATAGTTTTTGATTTTTTTTGTTTTATAAACACAATCATGAAGAATCTGCAGAATATGCACAACCAACAATCAGGATAAGCAATTGCTAAGAATGGCCTCCAGCAATCCATTTTGTAGACATCATACAATTCAGCTGTAGGGATGTGTGACAGTGAATATACCCAGAACACTTCCTTCAAAAAAACTTCTAGGCATACATTTATTCCTCTTAATGGTGCTTTGTGATTATATTTACCAGTTCAGCAAGTGTTTGTTGTACAGATAAATATGCAAGATCTCAAAATATGCACACTTATCAACCAACCAGTTTATAAGTTGGGCCTCAGTACAGATAAGGTCCACTTAACCAGCAAATTAACAAGGCCTTCCTAAAATAAACGGGTGCATTAGAGCAGGAAAACGTGCTAAATTCAAGGGGTAATACAAGGGTTCACCCAGCTGCAGTATTGGGAACCATATCACTATACTGATATTTGATCTCTGTGCATCTTAACAGTGCAATGCTTCATGCTTTACTATGCTGTAAAGTGAACCACTGAAATAATGTGCACAGTCAGGAGCTTGTGTCCTGGCCAGTAACTTAAGGTGACTAAGGCAGAGTGCTCTGTTCCTGCAGTCCACTCTGTGGCAGAGGGGACAGTTTACCTGGGCAGGCTGTTTAGAGACAGGATCAGGTGGGAGAGGTTTAGTAGGAGGAGCAGGCCTGCTTTGAGCCTGACAGGGGGAGAGAGAGACAGAGAGAGCACATGCACAAATAAGGTTATTTAGGGGAATTACAGAATGATGTGTACTTAGGTTTGAGGATTCTGTGACTTCCATGATGTGAGCAGTGGTTAGGTAGAAGTTGAGGTTGCTGTGAATTAAGTCTTATTATAGACAAACTAGGGCTGCACAATATTAGAAAAACATGCAATTACGTAGTTGAGTGTTGCGATGGCGATATCACATGCGATAAGTAAGTAAAAACCTAGCCTTTATAGTGTTAATGTTTTCCTTTTTTCGATTAGCTGGTTTGGACTCCAGACGCTGACTAGTCTATGCAGAAAAAAATGAAACACAATGCTTCCATTCCAACATGTTTTTTTTTTAAAAGAATTTACTTAAACAGAGCATTTTAATGCCTCCCATAAAACATCTGAACCATTGAACATTGTTGAAAAAAAACTTTTCAATACATATAAACATCATTTAAATTATAGTAAGTTCTTAGCCAGAAAAAATAGCAAAAAGAACAATCTATAACAGTTGCCCTCTTCTCTGTGGCACTGGGTGAAGGGTTTTGGAAAAACACCATTATTGCAGTTTAGTCAGCCTTTCGCTATATGTATATTGTGCATGCTGATATCGTGATGGCGGTAAATTTGCGATATATTGTGCAGCCCTAAGACAAACCAAAACAGATGTGAGATGTGAGCTTTAAAGTATCTATAATGCTGTCACTAATAAAGCATGATGTCGGAGAGGAAAGCAAGCAGAAGCAGGAAGCAGGTGACGGTAGCGATATGTCTTTGGTTTAAAAGATGGGGAGCAGAGATGCAGTTAACATCAGTACCTATAATACAGAGTAGGTGAGGAACACTGTAGCTGTAACATTAGGAGGCATCCATCTTAAGATGCTTTTACAAAAAGTGTCTTTGTTTATATAAATACTAGTCTAGTCAACACAGATCTAACAGAAATAGGCCAGGTAAAGGCCTCAGTCAGGACAGACAGTTATGACTCATTTCACACTGCAGCACATCTGCATACAAATAAACCTGACATGCATAACAAAGAAAAGAACAAAGTAATAGTTAAAGCAGCCCTCCACTGCTATAGAACACCATGGAAAACAAATCAATATATTTAGGAGAGCTGTTGAAAAAACAGCAAACAGTTGTGTCCACAGCTCATAAGAGACCTAAGATCAGTTTCCGTTCTATATTTGCTCATGAGTGAAACCCTATGAACAGGAGTAATGTCAGAGCAGACAGTGTTTACCTTGCTGATGGCCTGGGTGAGCGGGATGTCGTTCTGGGGGGACCACTGGTATCTTAGCGGCAGCACCTGCTCTCTATTACGAGCATTTCCTCGCTCAATTTCAGGAGTCCTGAAGTTAACACATAGACAAGGCAGTTTATTCTAGTGGAACGATAGAAACAGGAACTGTACGCTGTAGCTAAAAACAATGAACTCTAACAGAACTACTGCTGAGGTGCGGTGTAGAGGAGTGGACACAGGACACATGTTACTAGAAAGTAACATGAATTTTGTGAACCATTTAAAAACATTAAAAGCATGCTGAGGATAAGCAACTTTTTTTTTTTTTTTTACAGATGACTGCTAGAAATGGCTGTAGCAATACGTGCTGTAGGCATCACACTTCGTGACTGCAGAGACATCCGTCAGTGAATATACCCAGCATACTTTTGCTTTTCTGAGCAAATTTATACTAAAAGTTTGAGCTACCAAAGGCACACTATCATAGATTCACTCTCACAACTAACATTTACAATTACCTCTCCATATCTTCCTCTGGTAGTTTCACACAATACTCAATATGGGCCACAGACACCTTACTGCTTTCATGAGTGAAAAAAATGGAAATCAGGGAAAAGTGGAAACCAGTCTACTTGGTATTAAGTCAGAATAATCAGTCTAGTTGTGACAGCAGTTTTATAAGGTCATTAGTCACATAGCCTAGACTCAGTAACAGCCTTTAGAAAGGGTTTATGGTTCTTAATTAAATGGAAATCCTACATTTATAGCTTTGAACTCAGATAATGATTCTGCCTTGTTCTTTGACTTGAGTACAAGTATTCATTATCATCAAACATGACAAATGTTCCGTGTATCTAATTAAAGTCATTCAAATATACATAAGAATTTAAATGTAAAATATAACAGTTATCCACTTTACAATCAAAAGCTATCTCAAACAGGAACCAAAGTATCTAGGTGGTTCATTTTCTGCCTGCTTAAGGCATTTAGAAGAGCTGTCACTCGTAATCACTCCAGATCTAATTTAATTTCCTGGCTGATAAGATACAGTGCTGTGCAGTTTTGTGCTCTACATTTACACACTTGTGCCAAGCTGAATTCTTCCCCTTATTGCTTAGAACTAGCTATGAGCTTTCCCACCATTACACCCATTTAGACAAATTATGTAAATCAAACTCATGCTCAGATTTTTCCTTGTTGGATATTAAATTACATGAGCTAAATGCAAATAGCATTATTTGCCTAAGCATAAAGTATTAAAAAAAGCTTTAGCGATCTCTTTACCAAGTAATAACACCTATCAACTATCAACTAGCACTTGCTATCCTAGTTTAGTGGCACAACATACTATTCTAGTTAAGTCTATGGTTTTAGCACTAGTTGTATGATGGTGTTCAGACAACTGTTCCAGATTCAATTTGCATTAGGAGAGAAACTGACACAAAATGTGTTTGTGCCAACAATATTGTGCAGCCCTAGCATACCATCAATAAAATCTCTCTTTCTCACCGGCTGAGCTGCCTGGTCTTGCTGAATGGAGTGATCTTGAAAAAGAAGAGGCCTTGTCGACAGCGAGGGAAACGAATGGCCAAGAACAGCAAGGTGACAGGCAGCACAAACAAAAAGATCACCAGCAGAGCAACACGTGTGGGGTTGGAGTCTAAACATATAAATGAACACAGACATTAAGATTAACCTTCATATTATGTGCAGACATGCATGACTGTTCAGTATTCAGATGTGTGTGTGTGTGTGTGTGTGTGTGTAAGTGAATATACACAGTGCAAGTGGACACCTTTGGGCTTGCGTGCAGGACCACTGTCTACGCTACCGCCAACTCCTGAGTATTTACAGTCTGGAGGAGCCCAGCCCACATCGCAGTGACAGTTCTTGTTGCTGTTGCACAGCTAGAAATGCAGAAAGAGAAGTGAAGAGGGGTTTTTTCCACACTTCCTCAACACTGAATCAGTCAGGAGTGAACTGAAACTGCCTGGTGCACTTTAACAGCAAAACCTTGTTATCAGCATCATACATTTCTGGAGAAAAAGTGCATATATATATATATATATGAGCAAGCAGACATTTGTGATAACTGACCAATGTCAGAACAGGATGAAATAACTAAACCTATTAGCCACTGTGTGAAAGGCCCAGATTTGTGCATCATATTATATCCTAGGCCAGTAATAATATATACACACCATAATGAAATAATTTCCTTTATGCTGTGTACACTAAATTAATTTGATCTGACAATGTGTTTGGAAGAAACAAGGCAAATTGTCACGGTTCGGCCAGTGGCCAGTGAGGGCCACTGCTTTTCGGTTGTTTTTCTGTTCTGTTTTGCTCATGTTTTGGGGTCTTTTATTTTGACGTTCTTGTCTGTTGGGTTCGGTTGTCACGTGTCTTGGTTCCATCTGTTTTCTGTTCATGTGTCATGTGTTTCTTAAGTTCCACCTGGCTTGTGGTTTGCCCCTGATCATGCTCAGTATTTAAGTTCTGTTTGTGTTGCCTCAGCTGTCGGGCAATCGCCTCATTCATGTCTGATCTGAATCCTGTTTTTCACGTTATCTTGTTCACGTTCATGTTTATAGTGGCCCTAGTGCCAGGTTATGTTTTCTTTATTTTTGGTTTGAATAAAGAGCACTGAAGGATGGTGTTACGGGGGCCTCGCCCCCTCACACTCTGTTCCGTTTGTTTTCCCCTGTTTTGTATGTTTCCGTGTCTTGTCTGATCCTCCCTTGTTCCCTGCAGAGTCTGTATGTCCCGTTTGTGTCACTCCCAGCTAGTCATCTGTT